>JAOPUH010000008.1:6983046-6997362 GCA_027123175.1 Urophycis cirrata
CTCCAACCCTGTCCCTGCCCCCAGCGTGGCCCCCACCCCCACCACCTTCACCATAGCCCCGCCGCAGAGCCTGCTGCAGCCCAGCCTGGTCATGTCCGACCAGAACCTCCAGTGGATCCTGAGCAGCGCCGCCAACAGCCAGCAGAACCCAGAGCAAGCGGTAGGCAGGCGTCTGTGGTGGTGTTGCTGGTGCTCTTGTGTTTAGCCGTGAGACCCGTGTTGTTGATGTCATCTACATGGTCCATGTCTCCACAGCAACACCAAGGAGCCCCGAAGGTAGAGAAGGTCTTCTTCACCACCGCCATTCCAGTAGGAGGCAACGCAGGTAAGAACTGGCCTCCGCACAGGCCTATGGACTGTGAGGCCCATAGCCTCGCTTTTAGCTTAATTCTTCCCTGGGTGCTCTCATAAGGCTCTCGTAAACTGGATCGTTCTTTTATTATTATTATTATTATTAAGTAAATGTGTGTGTGTGTGTGTGTGTGTGTGCGTGTGCAGGCAGCTCGGTGCAGCAGATCGGCCTCAGTCTGCCCGTCATCATCATCAAACAGGAAGAGTCGTGCCAGTGTCAGTGTGCCTGCCGAGACGCCGTTAAAGACAGAGCCCTTCCCGCCGCCGTGTTACCGCGGCAACAGCCCCCCGACCCCGCGCCGCCTTCTCCCCCGCCTCCCCCCCCTCCTCCCCCGCCTCCAGCGCTGTCCTCGGAGCCTTCGCGGCACGCGGCCTCCTCTTCGTCGTCCTCCTCCTGCCCCCCCCCATGCGGCCTCCCTCCATCTTCCTCCCAGCAGGCGGAGGTGGTTCTGGGGGTCCCCACCTCCTCCTCCTCCTCCTCCTCCTCTTCGCAGACGTTGGCCAACATAGACGTGTCTGACTTCCTGTCGCTGCAAAGCCCCGAGGCGGCGGCCAACATGGCGGCGCTGCTGCTCGTCGCCGAGGAATTCAACATGGCCGCCGACGCCGGTAGCGGAGGCGTGGGCGGTGGTGGCGGCGGCGGCGGCGACGGTGCTGCCGCCGGTGGAGCCCGGGACGTGTGAGTCGGTCACCGTTGCCCGTGGCTCCGCCCTCTCGGACTCCTTTCCCCACCGCCGCCGCCGTGCCCCTGCAGTGCATTCTGGTCCTCATTCCACGGGAGCTCCGACATAAACTGTGTGTTGATCTGCAGCCTCGCTAGAGCTCGCGTGTTACTTCTGAAACGGGGGGTGGGGGAGGGGGAGGTGCGCGCACCATTGGATAGCTCTAGCATATTCATTCATGACCCCACCCCTACGATGAATCAAGTTCCTGTTGTCTAAGCACTGAAAATCTATTGAAATTCCATTATGAGAAGTGAACTTAAAGAAAAAAACTCAACCTGAAGCTTTTTATCGTCTATCCTAGTACTGTACACAGGGGCTCGGGGGGTGGGGGGGGCAGAATGCACTGTGAGGAGATGGATGGATCGGGGTGAGGCGGGACAGGGGGCTGGCAGCAGAATCACTCCCCGGGGTGGTGTGGCGGTGTTGTGGCGTCGGCCATTTTCATGTTCTTCTGTCTGCACCTCCCACACATATAAGCTCCTCCTCCTGGGCCACGTGGTCTCCTGGGTCCCCCCCCCCCTCGCTCCTCTGCTGTCGGCGCCGCCATCGATTTTGCCTTTTTTCTTTTGTCTCGTCTCGCTTTTGAATGATTTTTAAATGGAGAGGCGCGCGGGGCTCCCCGGAGCGTCGTAATTTAATTTGTTAATTTATTGAAAAGGCCCGCCCCTTTTCACAAGCCAGATTACTGTAAAAAAAACGGCGGAGAATAATTGTTTTGAATTTTGTAATTTATTCCATGTCGACCTTTTTATTCCTTAGGTTACTTTTTCTTTTGTCGTGTTACTGATTTTTTTTTTTTTTTTTTCCTTCTGCGAACATGATTGGACCTGGTGTGTGTGTGTGTGAGTGCGTGCGTGCGTGTGTGCGTGCGCAGAGAGACCGGAGACTGAAGGCGTGAGGACGTTCTGTTAGGGGCTCCATGTTGAATAGCACTTTGACCCTCAGGGATGCATCGACTCCTAGCTGGGCCTGACCACCTTCCACCTTTTTTATTTTTTTATGTTTCTCCCTCCCCCCCCCCCCAATACATTTCTTTACCCGGACACCCAAACACTTGGCGGTTTTCAGGATGTTTGCTGCTCTGTCCCCTCTCCTCTGCCCCTTTTGCACACAAACACGCTCTGTCTCTTTGTACGTCGCGCCCCCCCCCGGGGGGCCCCACCACTGCACCGGGAGTGCGCTCTGGTCCCGTCTCCAGTGTAAATACATTTAGCGGAACCCGTAGGTCGTGTTGAGAGTTTGTATTTTTGTATAGAGTTTTGAGTCCCATCGTTCCCGCGAGATCGTTGTGGGGTGGAGGAGGAGGAGGAGGAGGAGGAGGAAGAGGACACGGAAGGGGGAGGAAGGTGGCGGGGGTTAGTAGCCACCCCCTTACCCTTGCACCGCCTCCACCCCCCCACCCCCACCCCCTCACCCCCAACCAAGTCTTATGCAGAAGATTTTTATGCGTAGGTCGCCGGTCTGCCTGGGCTTGTGTACAGCTAATAGTAGTGATATGAAATATAACGCAACACATAGCCTCGCGCTCGCAGAGTAATATAAACAAACAGAGGGACACAATGCAATGGTGAACTAGCAGAGCGGAAGGCCCGTGCACACGCACACACACACACACACACACACACGCACACGCACACACACACACAGTGCGCCTCCCACGTTGAGCTCCTCGGCCTTACTCCAGAACCGGGCCGCGCGTCCAGTCGGGCCCGCCCTGCCTTCTCAAGCCTCTCTCTGTGGCATATCTGTACTGACATGATGGGCCTCACACACACACACACACACACACACGCACACACACACACGCACGCACGCACACACACACACACACACACACACACACACACACGCCAGTGTTTGGCCTAGAAACTGGCTCCATGCCAAGCGATCCTATTGGTGGTTGCCCCCCCTTTTGGGATTCACTCACACGTATGCATCGCGGACGGCCAGTCCTATTCGTGGGTTCGCAGTCGATAATCACTTTATTGCGCGGGTACCGGTCCACTCCACAAGTTCTGCCCCGTCTAAAGAGTCGCGTGGCGTCCGGCTTCGAAAAGTGAAAGTTCTGCCGTGTTTGTTTTTTTCCCCGCCCCGCCCACGCACTCCGAGAGCCGTCGCATCCCGCTGTTAAAAGACGGTCGCTTGTGATCGGCGGCCAATTCGGAGAACGGGGACTTGCTTTGTGCCGCGGGGGTTCCACCTATGCCTGAATTATACATGCCGTGTGTCCCGCCCAGTCGAGATCCGTCGGAACCCTCCCCTTGGTTCCTCTAACCAGGGCGAATTGTCACTGGGAATGGAAACTGCCATACATACCTTCATTAACACCATGCATACTTTTGAGCTAAATACTATGCAATTCCTAACCATTGCCAACCGTGGCACTGGGTGACGAGTATACACAGATCAAACGGCCAACTGTCTCAATTGAAGAAAATATGTCAGTTGGCTCATTTCCACTGATGAAGCGGAGCATTCTGTATTAATTTATAATGCTCTGCCATCAACATGGTGTCCTGAACTTCAATGTGCACATTTATTTTTTATTTCAACTGCTATTTCATTTATTTAGAGTGGATACTTTTGGGCATTAAGATTGTTTTGAAGTGCTTTCCCATGCATATTGAACCGTGACTTACCGTTGTGCACTATTTCCTATTGGCTCAAATTAGTGTCTGGTGACATCACCTACTATAGTTTGTGTAGAGAGAAAAGTTGTATTCCAATTAATGACAAGCTAGACTGCATATTGTAGTTTATTCAAAATACTTCCAACTGGATTGAAAACGATTTCCCATCACACAATGTGGCCGTTGTGATTCAAACATCGCACTCGTGTCCATAGCAACTGGTACCTGCTTGGAAGAGCTTGTGTTTTAAGCATAATGGCATTTGTGGAATTACCTTGATGTAATTTCATTTGTATGCTACGTACTCATTACATCAAGGGTAGACAGGTGGGAAGTGTAATGGTTCAAATGCTAAAGACTTGGCGGTTTTGAAGCAAGGTGAACCAAGTGTACCGCTGCCTTTGTGAATGAAGACATTGGGAGGAACAGTGATGGATAGGACAAGAAAAGAGGCTAACTGGAGGGATTGGTTCTCATAGCAATGACACCAAACTGCGACAAACGATGACATCACCTTGGTTTTGTTTATTTGTTGCCTCCCCTGCCATTACACTTCACTCATTGGTTCCCCTTGAAATTACTGATAATCAGAAATATTTTGAACAAAATGATCTGTTCATAAAGTCTCTTGTCACAGAAATCCTAAAATAACCCCGTGGGAGGCGACTCGAGGAATTCATCTAACTAATCAAACACTGGTTTTGCCTTTTGGACGTTAACGGTTGTCGGGATTTTGGTCATTCAGCAACGATGTGGTTCTAGACTGGAGAACGGCTTTTGTCTCATCAAAAGCGGTTCAGTTTATCTGAAGGGATAACCGCGCGTGAACAAAACACTGATGGAGACGCTGATTTGGAAGCAGAAAGGGGTTCTTTGGAAGCCTGTACATCAGAGAACTGGATTTTCAAATGGGATTGCTTGAGGGGCAACTCTGCTTCCAGTTGAATCTCTTGTTACCCAAAGACTGGGGAATTGTAAAGATTAGTATTTTTTAAAGAATGTATAATGTGAAAGTTTGCTTATGCTTGTTTTGTATAAGGTAATATTGTGTTATGATCAATAACTTTGAATTGAGAGCAATATACTAATTAAACCTTATTCTTGTCACAGAAACCCTGTGTTGTGTGGAATGTTTCGGAGCCATTAGCCTTCGTCAGCTTGTATTTATTCAAAAACTCAAGTCATAGTTAAAAATACACTTTTTGTTCCATCACTTCGGAGTTGTTAGCAGTGCATCCTGGAGATTCCTCTTCTAGAAGACAAATCAACATCTCAGCAAGACAACTCATGTTTTAACCGAATGAAGTGAAGTGTACTTACCAAGAGAACACCCTGCAACTCTTGTAAATCCTCCAGGACTTTGTTGCATTGCAACATCTGATCCTCCAAGGTCAGTAACCTCTCACCAACTTTTCTCAGTCGCTGTTACAAGGGAAAACAAAAATATTAATTATTTGTAGAGATCAATATTGTTTATATTGTCTTTGGTTCAGAACATTGATTACCTCTGTATTGTCTTCCTCGTTGTTTCTGGGACTTTCCGTGAGCGGTTCATTAACATCTGGAATTAGTTTAATGAATTATTATTGAGATGAATTGACCAATGTAAAAAGGTACAGAGATGGTTTTACCTGTGTGGGACGCCATGACCAAACCAACTGCAGTGTTGACGACTGCACGCATTTCTCTTTTGATTTCTTCACAGGTGATATCATTTTCCCAATCAGCAGAAAGTAAATTTCGATCGTGTCTTTATATAAATCTGTCGGTTCACCATATTGGCTTTAGATTGAGTTTAGTCTCATGTTATCGCCGTTGACAAATGCGTGTTGTCACTTTAAGAAAGTCCGAGTCCTATTCGGTGGGCGTTACCCGGAAATCGTGACTGGTGTTTCATCAGACAACATGTTGTAGTGCAGAAATTATACATCCATGGCTGTAGACCACACTTGAAGTACTTTATGAGCGTTATTTTGCACATAGGTAAGGGAATCATCAAACTAAGAAGCGCGTACAGCTCTACCACTATGTGTAAAGAGCTGAAGACAAACGTGCTCCGTTTGCTGCCACAGACGTTTGACGGACCCTCTGCCCGGCATGCCGACCGACCAGGTGAACTGTTGACATGTCGACTCACCATTCATAACTTATACTTATATTATTCAAGTAGTAAATCCCATCTATTTCCAAAAGTTTGGTGGAGGGCAACCTCCCCGTCTGTATTTTATAACAAAATGCATATAAAGCCTCTCAAAGACAAAGTTTCTCAAAGTATAAGATGTGAGAGTATAAATATAAATGGGTAGGCGAAATATTATATATTTAGGGGTAGGCCTACTTGATCGTTTACTTATCTTACTGTCATAGGCGTAGTAACTGACCTTTGTCACTTTTCCACCTTTAGATGGCGCTGAAGTCCTGAGCGCCACTACGAAAGCCCTGAAAGAGGGGCTGGTAGTGGCCGTGCCCACCGACACCATCTACGGCCTGGCCTGCCTGGCGCAGCACCAGCACGCCATCAAGACCGTGTACGATATCAAAGGACGAAATGAACAGAAACCTCTGGCCATATGTGTTGGAGAAATCAAAGACATTTACAAGTAGGTGTTTGGAACATCATGTCAGTTTTGACTATTAAAACGCTAGTTGACATGATGTATTCCCTTCTTTTTTTTTACATGTTTGTTTTTTGCTGGGCAGGTATTGTAAAGTGAAAGTGAAAGAACAACTTCTGGCAGATCTTCTCCCGGGCCCAGTAACGCTGGTGTTTGAAAGATTGGACGTTCTCAACAAAGATCTCAACCCCTTCACTCCAGTAAGTCAACTCACTATGACTCTGAAATCTCAAGTTAACAAGTCCAGCTGCTGTTCCTTGCCAAGTTGCCATTGACCACTTGGTCCAATAAGGTTTCTTGATCATGTCACTACTGATTGATCAGAGGGAGAGCTTGATCACATAAGGTAGAGTGATAGACAATGGTGATGAGAGACAGATTGATAAAGGTAGAGATTTTGAAAGACAGATATGGAGCCACTTCAAGATTCAAGTCCTTTCTTGTCAAATGTGCAGCATCACTTATAGTCATACTGTACAATGAAGTACATTGGACGAGGCCCGTTCCAATTTCTGTAACCACTACTCTGATCAATTTTTACATCTGAACAGTCTGCAAAATAACAGCAGCATACGTTTTTTAAGTTACGGTGGTGGAATTCTTTCACCTGTGTTTTGACATGTTCACCAAAGTCGAGCACCCTCTCTCCATCCGCTGGCAGACAAGGAGGCCAGAGGTTGTTGAAGCGCAAGTTGCACTGCATTGCTAGCTGTACACCAGAAGCCCGCCGTCTTCACAGTTCACTTCACACAGCCACTCAATTATTTCATGTCACACTTTGAGTGGTGACCGCGTTGGAAAGGCGCACGTACGAGCCCTGACATGGGTGTCAAGCGAAACTAAGCCTTGATAAAATGACCGGGAATCTCCTGTGAGTGTAGGAACACAGCTGGTTCAAACCACTGCTTTTATGAGACAAATCCGCAGCTGCATCCTTTTTTTATTTTTTATTATTTAGACCTTAAACTATCCAACAAGCCTCAGGCATTCTAAAGCCAATGTTCATGAGCCTAATAAGGTGTGTGTGTGTGTGTGTGTGTGTGTGTGTGTGTGTGTGTGTGTGTGTTCCTTACAGCTGGTGGGTGTTCGCATCCCCGACCACGGCTTCCTGCGGCAGCTCTGCCAGATGTGCGAGGAGCCGCTGGCCCTCACCAGTGCCAACATCAGCTCACACACCAGTTCTGTCGCCGTGCACGTGAGTGTGCACTGACCAGCTGATGGTTATACTGAAGTAGGGGCAGCAGTAGCTCAGTGGGTAGAGCGCGTGGACAGAGCGGGTCGTTCACTATTCGTCGTTCGGGATTCCATCCCCTTGATCCCCACTTCCAAAACTGTCTGCATGTCGAAGTGTCCTTGAGCAAGACACTGAACCCTGAACCCCAACTTGCTCCCCGGGTGCTGATCATAGCAGCCCACTGCTCCTATGTACAATAGGATGGGTTAAATGCAGAGAATGAATTTCGTTCCCATGTCTAAAAAACATGGGAATGACAAATGAAGACCACAAGGTCCCAGAATAAAAAATAAATAAAAAAAGTGTGTTTGTGGTGACCATGTTTTTAAATTCCACACCTTTCCGCGAGATACTTTATACAATGTACATGTCATGTTAAACCGCCTTTCCTCGCTATCCCGTTCCTTGATTTAGGAGTTTCAGGAGTTGTGGCCCAGACTCGCGGTGGTGGTAGACGACGGACCAATCAGAGACCAGAACCGCTTGGGATCAACGGTGGTCGACCTATCGGTGCTTGGCAAATACCGGGTCATCAGGCCTGGCTGGTGAGTAGCAGCAAAATGGCAGCAGCAATGTGACCATTCAGTAATGCATTTAAATTAGGCATGACCGGTCGATTGCAATTTATAATTGGATAATGAATGTACACATCATCACTGATAATCCTCCTCTCTCCAAACTTTGCAGTAGGCAGTGAGTGTCTGTGCTTGACGGTCAATCTGATCAGTTTCTAACATACCCTAAACCCCTCGGTATCTAAAACTTCTGTTTATTCATCTAATTAACAAATGTAACACATGTCATGTTAAACCCAGCAGTGTATGAAGGGAATAGTAACTGAATAGTGACTTTGCACTGTTGTATATGTTTTATGGCTTTCTACTGTCACTGTCACTCACCAAGATTGGCGATGCTAGCAACATGTTCAGCTACTGCTTGTCTACACCAGCTAACCAGCATGAGCATTAATGACCACATACTGTGACCATGTGTTCTCAGTGCATTGACCTCCACGGTGGAACTCCTGCAGAGGAAATACGGGCTGTGTGAAGACACGACAGAGGATTGAATTAAATACCCTTTGAACTCCACATATCATTCGCTGAATAGCACAAGGTGAGGAACCAGGAGGACGAACGCGTTAAGAAAACTGGTCCTTCGCCATTCTGTGAATGGCTGCTCTCCAGGGAAATCACAGAATTGGAATCCACTTTTCTCAGGCCTTGTTTCCAGCTCCTTTCATGGTGTGGTGCTCTTCTGAAAGTTGCGTTGGGACTTGAACTCATCCTGTATGCGGTTACTGTTGTTTTTTTAATGCCTGGTTTACAACATTTACATGTCAGAGATGTCGGCGCAGTGGAACCCTACAGGTCCTACGGGTGTGGGTGGGTGTGGGTGTGTGTGTGTGTGTGTGTGTGCGTGTGCGTGTGTGTGTGTGGGTGTGCTCGTGCGTGCGGTAGAGGGGTCACTTTTTTTAACTCCTGATTTCTGTTACATTGGGAACAACTACATAGAAGCTGCAAAATATTTTGAAGTCGATTTTATTATTCCAAAAAATACATGTTTTTGGTACAGGTGGTCTGTGTTCAGAGTTTGAATTTTATTTTCATTTAAATAATTTATCCCGACAAGCTGGGTTCTTATTTGGGATGCTTGCAGGATATATGGATATATGGTTTTCTCACTGTGGAACTAGTTGTACTGTCCTGTTTGTTATCATCTGAACATGGTGTACTGCATTGTTTTCCAGAGGTTTAAGATCCTCATGGCATTTCAATTTTGCCAACGCTTTAGCTGATTGATCTGTATCTCCAGTGGTGCGTCCACAAACGCAGAAATCTAATCTGAGAAGAGTTATGTTCAATGACCAGATCAGACGAAGATGACGAAGATGCATCCATTATGGTTCATTTTCACTGAAAATGGCCGAAAGGGACACGGTTCTCTCACACATGACCTGGGTCAATTGTTTCCCTGGTGACCAACAGCCCAGTGAAATGAACCAAAGCGACAGCGCTTCTTATGGAACGGCTGGCTGCTGCACTTTGACCTCTGAAGGACTAGACGTACACCGCTGTTCAGAAAGCAAGTCACCAAATGGCCACAAAACATCACTTTGCAGAGAACAACAGTACAGTGCCATTTCTGTTTCTGATTGACTCAACTTGACGCTGTGATGTCATCTGCTGAAATAAACGATGACTGTGCCATACCCTGTCTGAAGAGAAACGCACATTATTTCTTTTGAAGTGGGAAGTAAAACACATAATGAAATCACACGCTAATATTGCTCTCAATCAAATACACTGCTTACGTAACATCCGTCCTCATCCATTTCTTCATGTTTGCACCTTGACGACCACATCAAAAGAAAAAGTTGTTAAAGAGTAAATTCACACTAGTCACTGTTGGTGAGTTTGCTGTCACCTATTGGTTTCAAGCCATCGATAGAAGAAAAAAAGTGAACGTGAAATTATGTTGCTAATTTAATGGTTGGATCATAGATTGTGAGAGTCCCTTTTTGTTATGGCTAAAGCAAACGTTTGGGTTATTTGCGCTGCACTGATATAAGCAAAGCTTCACACATTTTGGGAAGTCTTTTTTTTAAGAGCTAACCATGAGCTAACATGGTAAAATGTAGCATTTGTTTCACCTTTAGGTGGCAGCAAACTCACAAACGCTGCCTTGCGTGACGTTTCTCTTTAAGACAAGACCACAAACCACAGTTCTCCTACGTCCTCATGGACTCACTGGGTCAAGTTCTCCACACTCCCACGACACTCAAATCAACCACTGTTGCTTCTCCTTGTTGAACTGCTCGGCCCAGCGGCGGGTCAGCTCCAGGTAGTGGTCCGGCCCGTGCGGGAGGTAGTCCAGGTAGAGCCGCGTCACGGTCTTCTTGGGCGCGGCCCTCTCTATCTGGGTCCCTTCGTGCCACTCGTTGAACGACGTGATGCTAACGATGTCCGGCCGCGCGTTCAGCGCCGCCTGCAGGGCCGTCTCGTAGTAGCGGCCGTTGACGCGGTTACGGGTGTTGTGGTTGTTCCAGGGCCGCACGGCCGTGTCGATGTACCCGGGGCCCACGCTCGGAACGAACAGCAGGTTGTTGCCGTCGCAGAACGCCTTGACGGACTTCCAGTTCTGGTGGGAGGAGCCGAAGGAGAAGCCGTTGGAGGCGAAGTACGTGTACATGCCGTCGAAGCCGGCGGCCACGATGTCGTGCTTGTGGCGCTCCTCGACGATCAGCGCGATGAAGACGGCGTCGTAGGCGGAGCCGCGCAGGCTGTGGGAGCCGGCGGGGGTCAGCAGGTCAGCCCAGGCGTCCGGCGGGGTGAGGTAGGAGTCGTAGATGTAGAACATAGGCAGGTTCTTGCCGGTGGTGGAGGGGATCTTGTAGAATGCTCCGTGGTCGCCGTACCTTTTTTGTAACATAGAAGATTATGCAGCCATTTTATACGCAAACCGGCTGAAGATTTGGCCTGTTTGCCAAGAAGCAAGGTTAGTTGATGACCTTTTCTTTGTCGAGATGTAAATCAGCCAAGATCTTACTTAAACTCACCCCTTGGGCAGTTAGGAGAGCCCCTCCTGACCTCCATTCTATTTCAAACAAGTGTTTTGCAGCTCCCATAGCTGTATCTTTGTTTTGTCCAACTTAAGTATGCATATATGACCTGCCCTGGCTGGGTAGTTTTCTGCGATGTTGCCCACAAACATACAAATCCACAAGTTTTTGATCACACCGCATTCCAATCAATTAAAAATCACCCCCTACTACATTTACCCTCATATTTGAATTGTGTTCTGCACTCATTTACCCCACTACCTCCAAACGCAGCCACCATCTTCACTCAGAATTCTGACTGCGTGCCTCTCAGTACTGCTCAATCTCGGGACATGCTCACAACACGTGCACCAGAAGGGGTGAGTCAAACAAAAATCATGTCCGATTTACATCTTGACCTAGACAACGTCAACAATTAACCTGTGGTTTTGGCAAACTGGCCAAATCCTTTTTTATGTGTGAAAGATTAAATATAACATGTCATTGTAAAACTTGCACTGTCCCTGCATATCAAAATGCAGTGCAGACAGTGTTCTGACAAAATGAGCTGTCTGCTCTGGATGGGCTATCTGAGCTAATGAGTGTGCTCAGGCTGACTTTTTCCCCCAGATGTCCCACACAAAGTCTTAAAACCCACCCATTATTTTTGAGCTACCTCGACTGAACCTAAATATAACAGGTATAGCACAGTAGGCCAAACAGTTCAATGGAGCAGCCTGTTCTAAATCAGCCTACTTGTGTTTGACATGACAAGCTAGGATATGAGACAGTGGTTGAGTTGCTCTTTCATTTGGGTCCTTGTAGGGCAGTGCTTCAGCCTACATGGGGCCTACCTGTCGATGATGTATTTGACGTTGTCATGGACACTTTGGTCATTCCGTCCTCTGTATGGCTGAATGTGAAAGGCAACCTGAGAAGACAGGTTAAACATACCTATGTGATTAGTGACTTCTGTGTTGATATTTCACACACTTCAGAAACACTTGCAAACCCAAACCAACATACACATCAGCCAGTTTAGTTATATTGCTCTCCCTTAGTTCTGCCAGCAATACAGAAAATAATGTAAAAGTCTTCATGCCTACCTACTCTAGATACTTACTCTAGATATTTCGTGACCTTATTTCTCGACCTTATCTCTTGGACAATATGCAAACCACATGTAGGTCATATGCTAGGCCTATGCTAGGTCATCATTTAACGGCAGGTGTGTTTCCCCAGTTGGGTCTTGTAAAAAGCCTATTATTTGGGTTCACTATGTCGAGTCTTACTCGCGGGGGTGAGGAGGACTAACACCGTGCAACTCAAAGGTTTAGGTCGTAGAATATATAAAGGCGGACCAGCGAATTACATTACTTTTAATTATACATGACGCAAGTAAAATGCTTTTTTTTTGTTCTAGCTGGCGTTGTGGTTCTTACTGCCCTCCGCCCGTCACTTCACTGGGAGTTGGTCCCTGGTGGACGAACTGAAGTGACTGGCGGAACGTAGTGAAAAACAGCCATTAATGGACAAAACGGGTCGTAGAGCAAGTTTACATAACAATGGCTGACAGTTTGCTCACGGTGCACCACCACTGTTACATATTTGAGCGGTCTGGGCCCAGAGAGCCATTCGTCTCTGCCAATACTCATCTCATGGAGGAATGCACTTTAAGCGTGAGTTAACGATTCTGTATTTTTAATCAGCGACGCTGTTGCGCGATTGTGATGAAGAATATTCTGATGGAAGGTGGTGGTGGTGGTGGTGGTGGTGATGGTGATGGTGATGGTGTTTGTTTAGTCTCTGATGTGCTGCAACATAATGTAAATATAAGAATAAACACTGAATCTACTATACCATCACTTGAATGAGGCCCACTTGTATACACACATGTACATTCCATCACATTTATGGGAATTGACAAACACAGGAGCCCACTCTGGATGTGGCGCTGGGTTCATGTCCTACTTTCTGGGGAACATTTGATTCAGGCCCCAAGGGTGGAACACACTGACTCATGGGACACCAAACACACACGCATGCCCTTCGCCACACACATACACACGCGCACACAACATCACACAGCACCCCACCCCCGCTTTCCATGTCAGGTGTTTGTCATTATAATGTACAATTGTAACATGTGTCCATATTGCATTGTAATAGTGTCTCTTCTGTCTGTTTCGATACAGCCAGAAGTGTTGTACAGCACAGTGTGTGTGTGTGTGTGTGTGTGTGTGTGTGTGTGTGTGTGTTTCTGTGCCAGCGTGTGTGCGTGTGTGTGTGTGTGTGTGTGTGTGTGTGTGTGTGTGTGTGTGTTTCTGTGCCAGCGTGTGTGCGTGGGTGCAGCATCTATAGTACATCCTGTAGGAATCAAAAGCGTCCGGCACGGCTGTTACCTAACAGGTGGGCTGGCTTGGCGGGTGTCGGGGATGTGGGAGCTAGCTCTGCTTTAGCATAGAGGTCCACTTTAAAGCTGTTATGCAACAGGAACATGGCCTTTTCAATCAGTACTTTGCAGACACCTTTCCAGTCACCTTTCCCTTCAGCCTCTTTTCACTGAAATAAGACTACGGAAAATCTTTCCTGAGAAAAACAAAACAAGCATTTTGAACTGAAATGACCCAACAACATTCAATAAAAATAACCTATCTTAAATAACTCCCTTCCTTCCTTACAGTCCTTGGCTCCTATTGGCTAAAATGCCAAGGTGCTCTGGAGCAAGGCACAGCAAGGCCTGATCCATTGAGGTCTCTGAGTGTTCAAAGTGACGCAAAGTGTCAACATTTCATGTACATATACGTGCACATGTAATGTTGACATGTACATACAAATGAACTAAAATGTCAGATGATGGTTGCTGGGCAGCTGTTGGTTTGTTCCTTATGTTTACAGTGATAATTCTTCAGAGCTGAAGAATATGTAATACTATTTATATTAACGAGGGAGCACTGACCAAGCTGGGAGCCTGTGGAGACAGTGTGGTACTTAAATCGCGGGTATACAGCTGGTGTTTTTATAGCGTCTTCAATGGTTGGACTTTCTTTTTTTTTTGGTCCAAGTTGTAGTGTTTGTGATTTATTCTTCGTTGTTCAGTGTCTTCTTATTCACTTTACAATCGAATGGTTCTCTTTAATCACTTAACATTACACACACACACACACACACACACACACACACACACACACACACACACACACACACACACACACACACA
>JAOPUH010000008.1:7027440-7040287 GCA_027123175.1 Urophycis cirrata
ACACACACACACACACACACACACACACACACACACACACACACACACACACACACACACACACACACACTGTCACAACATCTGTTACAGATGGTTGACGTGAAGCAATGCATCATGGTAACAATCACCAGAAACATCCATCTCGCTGCTCGCTGCTTACAGAGTTAACATATTGTTATTATCTCTCTCTGTCTCTGTCTCTGGATGCAGACCACAGTTCAACCAGCTCAGTGACAGGCTGAAGGAGATGGGTGCTAACCATGTGATCACAGAGGAAGCGCTGAGACAACCACAAATGCAGGAGCTGTTCAAGGTCAGTGACCCATCAAGGGAAACTGAAACACAACGACAAGCCACATCTACACTCAATCTACCAAGCAATGCAGCATGCTTGAAGAGTTATAATTCATCAAATGTTTATTTTTATTTGATCCCACGTTAGACCTGCCCCAAACCCAAGCTGGCCCTGAATGGAGTTGGGGGCCAAAGTGCCACAGAGCTTTTGCGACACATACAGTGAGTCTCAGTCATGGATGTGTTATAGGAAGTTCTCCACCAGCTTACCCCTTTGCCCCCATAAAGGTTCACAAACAAAACATAACCATAAGCCGATTCTCCTCTTGAGGCGCCTGACCGACAGTCCATGATGCAAGTTCAGTTCTTTATTTGTTTATTGGTTGCATGCTTTTGTTTTGATTTGATAGACACAGTAGAAATTAGACAGGGAAGTGCTGGAATCGCACCCGGGTCGCTGTCAAGGTCTAAGCCTTAATTGCACACACATTCTATCCAGTGAGCTATCGTGGGCGCCACCTTACAAGTTCAGAAGAGCGAGATATGCATCATGACATTAAGTCTGTTGAAAAAAAAAAAAAACCCTGACATGAATGTGTTACTATTCCTCCTGACTGCTCTGTGTGTGTTTGGTTCACGGCGGTGACCCACTGGTGATTTTGTGTCTAGGCATGCAGGGACCATGGTGACATACGGGGGGATGTCCCGGCGCCCCGTCACCATCCCTGTGGTGAGGGCTCCCGACCGCCATTTGTTTACCTTGACAACACATCCGACGTTTGTGATTCGGATATGGCAGATCGGAACACATCTGGTTGCACCCGATCTGAACGGTGTAACCAAAAGTCTTTTCCTGTGCCACTTTAACTTCATCAAAACCTCAACATTTTGTGACGCAACACAGTAAACTACACACGTTGAGTATACGACGGTTGCAGCGTTCTCTGGTCAAAGATGAACGTGGATCGTCACTTTACCGAAAGTTGTCCTTGCGTTCTCCAGGGCAGTCTTATTTTCAAGGACGTGAAGGTGAGGGGGTTCTGGGTCACCCAGTGGAAGGCGAACCAGGCGCACGGTAGGTACAGAATCCCAACGCTCTGGAGACATTTCATCTGCTAGTTTATAACTGATCTATACCTGATCCTGGCCCACTATCCTACCAGGATAAGGTAGGACGGTGTTCGACTCTCCCGGACGAAAGGTTCTGGGTTCGGTCCTCACACCTTAGTTTTTGATATCTGTAGGCATTCATGAGCGAGATGCCTACCCATCTGCTCCTTATTGCCTCAAATCACTGTTACGTTTGATTTTTTTGATTTTTTTTTTTTAAAGCCTTTATTTGAATCTGTCTGACACCACTGTCTCTTCCCTCATTTTTGACTTCCTTCTATTAGATAACAAGGCTTTCACAGCAATGCTGGATGAACTTTGCACCTTGATCCGCCAGGGGAAGCTGACCGCCCCCATGTGTAACCAGGTGGAGCTGGGTGACTACCGCAGGGCCCTGGAGGCAGCCATGGAGGCCTTCACCTCAGCAAAACAGGTCTTTGTCTTGTGACCTGAGAGACATCTTCTAAGCCAATCAGCCACACAGTATTGGAGGGGGGGGGCGGAGCCCTTGTTGCAGTTTATCAGTTGCTCAAGGCTAAGACTTGGCATGTGAGCCTTTCACAGCACAAAGTCCACCTATTTATGTTCTTTTTGGGGGCTATTTAGGTCATTACATATTTTTATGAGGGATATGAAAGATGTTAATCGTCTCATAATTGTTGTATAATTGATGCATAACATATCTTTATATAGCATTGCTGGCAGTGATTTCCTTGGTCACGAATAACAAAGTATTTTATTAGTATATCTGCTAGTCTACATGGACTCATCAATACTGTTTGTGAAAAATAATTTATAATTAAAGGTTGGTTAAGAAAATGAACAGATTCCGTATTTAAATGACCACACGACAGTCCTTAAGATTGATCAAACAAACAAACAAAGGTACAACAATTGCTTTGTCCATTGTGAAGACATCACACTGCTAAAACCAAAATACACAAATGTGGCGTGAGCTGGTGATGACCCGTAAAGTATGCAGTCTGATGACAGACCATGAACACTGTGGACGCATTCTGCACCACACGTCATCCACGGAAGACCAAGCGCGTCTCTGAAACGTTTCCGATCGCCGCGACGCCGCCGCCGGGGCTCCCTCACCAGCTCCACCACACCATGCACATCGCCACGGAAACCAGCGCGGGCGCCGAGGCGCCGTGGGCGACGGCCGCCCCTTCCTCGGCGGCGACGCAGTGGCGGTAGTCGGCGAACGCCACTGCCCGGGCGGCACACACGTGGTCCACGCGGCACGCCGCGTCGCACTCGCTCAGGTCGTAGCTGACGGAGTTGAGGTCGTAGTAGCGCTGAAGGTAGCCGCGGTCGCCGGCCACGCGCTGCAGCACCCGGTGCATGGAGGACGGCGACGCGTCCGCCACCCCGAAGCTCTCCGTCAGGCGGTACTCCTTCTCCCAGCCGCCACCGCCCAGGTTGGAGCGCGTCAGGTTCAGGTAGTAGGTCACCAGGTCCTTGGTGGCAATACGGGGTTAGAACATGAGAAGGAAGGTAGGTGGGTAAGGAGCACATGGCTGTTCAAGGAGGGCCTCGTCATTGAGATTGTCATGGTGGCGTTATAAGACGGCTGAAAATGTGGATATTTGGTGTCATACGATGCAGTAATTTAGTTTGCGGTAATTTTGCGATAATGTTGCGCACCACTCAGCGCTAACGACGGATTGCTTTGCCAATGACACGCCGTGTGTGACTACTGAGGTATTCCCCGGGGCGGGTGATGACCTGAGCCACACCGGGGGGGTTGTGGGTATCACTGCAAAAGCTACTGTCCGGGTGTCTTACCCGGACCAGCAGGGTCTGGGTGTCGTACTCGACGCTGCGGATCCCGGGGTTGTTGGCGCCGTCCGTGACCCCCGGCAGGGTGGTTTTCCAGGGCGTCACACCGGGGCTCAGGAACATGGTGCTGATGGGACGGTCTGCCATACATCATCATCATCATCATCACCATCATCATCATACAACACGAGTCATACACCATGTAACACAATAGCGATCAACAATAACGACTACAGCAATCTCAAGGTAATCTGTGCATAACAATTCACGTTTTACAAAAATGGGTGTAGGTTTTGCTTTTGTTGTCAGTCACCGCAGGGGACAGGATGTATTCTAGTGGTTAGGGCAGGAGGATCCCATGTGGCGGCGCACCCAGGGGCCTCCTTGAACGAATGCTACCGCTACCATCTCTTTTATGGCTGGTATCTTGACAGAAAACTAACAACGTCATACCGAACTCTGGATAAGCACCCACTAAAGTAATAAATGGTAAAATGACGACGCAGTTCTATGTATGTCAATCTGTAGCCGAATGTTTCATGAACAGAAAAAAAAACAAGTGATCATAGCAGTGAGTTGCAGCGGAAACGTGCGTGTGCGCGTGTGTGCGTCTGTGCGTGCGAAGTACACACGTACCATTGGAGTAGAACATTCTGAAGCTGTCGGTGTGGTGATGACCGAAAAACTGTCCCTGGATCACTGGATGGTGTTTTCGCACCATGTCCACGTAGCGCTGGTTAAACTCTGGCCTGAACCACGGCTTGCCCCGCTTCTTTTCAAAGAACCCTGGAGGAACGTGGCCAATAATGTACACCTGGAAGATGGAAGTGGTATCATGGTTCCCGAGATGCAGTGTGAAAAAAACCCCGCAACGTAGGCCTATACATATACGACTGGGCCTACTCATCGTGCCAAAAGTAAACATTCCACTCAATTAAACTCATCGCCATGACCTGTATTTGGACAAGTTGACACATTTAATCCACATCAAACAAACAGCTACATGAGCTTTTGAGGACCCAGTAGATGGCTCATTCGTTCTTTATTATATGAATTGTAAGAAAGTAACTACCCTCTCTTTGTTACGGGCCGCGTCCTTGAGAACTTGCTCGGCCCAGTAAAACTGGTCCGCCGGATCTGACATTTTGCTCGTCAGCTTGTTCTGGTCATAGTAGAGGTTAGTGTTCAGGACCATGATCCGATACCCGGTTCGGTTCAGCAACCTCTCACTGTAATAGCCACCTACAAAATTAAAGTTTGCAAAAATTACAAAATAAGCTTCCGCTTGTGTGTGTGTGTGTGTGTGTGTGTGTGTGTGTGTGTGTGTGTGTGGCTACCTTTTTTAAAGGTGACTTGGGACGACGGCTCAAGCCAGTCGCTCCACATCTCTGCTATCTGGTGGTAGATGTAGCTGCTCGCGGCGGGGAACTGGCTTTTGGGCTGGTAGTCATGGTTCCCGAGAGCCGAGTACACTTTGGTATCTTATGTGGGATGGCAGGATAGGATAAAACGTCAGCTACGTCGGGTCAACAATATCAAGGGGATACAGCAGGGGAACCGGTAACCGTCATTTCGCTGACTTGGGAATACTTTCTTGATGATGTGCGTGAGGCTCCTCACGATCCGGAGGACCTCCTCCACGTCCAGGTCCTGGTCCGGCACGTGTGGCGTGTCATCTCTGGAGGGCAGAAGGGGGTGAGTGTAGTGCGTTCGTCGTCATAGCCTGTTATTAGCCTCACTTGTCGTAATATAAACACAAAAAACTCAGATGGCCAAGTAGTACGGACAGACGCGGCACAGAAGACCGGCACTTTTGCTCAGTTAGATTGCAGAAACTAGTTCAGTATCCCGCTAAGAGGTTTAAATCGGGATCGTACCCTGTCCAGAGTATGAAGTCCGGGTCTGGCATGACCTGCTTCATGAAGTACACCGATGAGTTGATGAGGTGCCACGGTGAGTCGCAGACATAATCGCCAAACGGCCCGGCGTTGACCGCGGGCCGCTGTCCGCTGGACGCGCACACAGCCGCGGGATTGCTGCCCAGTTTATAGGACGGGTCCCAGTGCTGGTCCGTGATGTGCCAAAAGGTCCCTGGAGTCGAACAATGTACAGCAAATGTCCAGCACAGCCAATGCAACCTGCATATACAATGGACCATGTACCCCAGGCCAATGGAGGTCATACCAACAAATCACACAGAAAGAGTAGGCCTTCAAATTTTTTAGAGTTAGCCTACTCACCAGACAAAGTAAGAATTCCTTGATTTTCAAGAAATAAACATACAAGGAATAAAATACTTTTAATCGCGGCCATGTCCGACTCTAATGGCAAATCCTGTAGACTAATTGACAGCCACTTCGCCGTCTCCTGTACTAACCCTATACCATTTACACGTTCAGTAAGCCAGTCTATAAAGTTAAGATAAGATGCAGCGTAAATGATAAACTATCCACATTACACGTATGATTGACTTTTAATTAGGGCTATTAGAGGTGACCCGTAACTAAAATGGTCCTTTCATTTTACAATAGGTCAATAACACGAACAAAGCCATAAACAAATAAATACGTCCACCTCTAGGTGGTTCTAGCTACAGGTAGTGCTGTATATGCCGCTATGCCAATACAACAAAGTGACAACAGTGATTATTAGACTTGTATTGCGATTGCAGTCGCCAACCGCTCGCGGCAGTGTCGTGATTGTTTTCATCTGGTCCTCGTGTCTGATTGGCCAACTGCTTTCGCGGGACTTGGTGGTGCGCATGCGCTGTAGGTGTCAAGTTAACCCGCGGAATCCTTCAAGCAGTCTGTACCTGTGTGTTCGTCTCCTGACCCCCCGTTATTGTAGTGTTTTAACCACTTGAACATTCTTATTGTCATTTTTTATACAGTGTTAACATCATGTGGAACCAGGGTGAGTTGATTTTAGCGCTGTTGCCCGCTTGTGGTTGTTCACGGTCAGTTTCCTTTCTATTAACGCCACAGTTAGCATAGCCAAAGTGACCATGGCTGACTTTTGTGACTAAAACCTGTAGCCTTGCAAGTTGTACACACCCGACGAGTCCCACTTTACATTGTATGTCTATTACTACTGTACTTTAGGTGGAATCGGCAACTCGAGCGTCGGCGGTGGGTACAACCAGTCCCCCGGCGGCTTCGGCTCCCCATCTCTGTCCCAGGGAGGAGAGAAGAAAGGGGTCAGCAAGTTAACCTCGACCCCCAAACACCAACATCATACATGATTAATGGTTGTTTCAAAATCTGATTATGATTCTGAAAGTATTAATCACGTACCCTTTGTGTGTGTGTGTGTGTGTGTGTTTACACAGAGAACGCGCACCAACCAGATAGTGCCTTGCACGGTGTCGCAGCTGTTGTCTGCCAGCCAGGTGGATGAGACCTTCAGGGTCGGAGAGGTGGAGGTGGCACAGGTATACGCTTTCTCATCACTCCGCTGTCCTACTGCAGTGCAGAGAATTTATAGAAGTGCTTATCAATTAACTGCAATTCAGTCAATATATAGAGGATGACGGATAATGTGTCATGATATACAAATTCACCGTAAGGCTATAGGGAAATCAAATGTTTTTTTTGTTGTTTGTTTTTTTTGGTTAGAATTAGTTTTTTTTTTTTCCTAACTGTTGTCATTTAAGGTCACCTCTATTGCTATTGTTTCAAAGATGAAGTCAAATAACTGACATGTAAAACATAGGTGAGTTTTAATTGTCCGGAGAGACTTGAGTCTCAAAGCACTAAAGTCTTGAGTAAGTTAAGTCCGACAGGTGATGCCAAGTCGCAAGTCCTAAGCACTTGCATTGACATGTTTGTTTCAGATTACCATTGTAGGTCTGATCAGAAGCACAGAGAAGTCCCTGACCAACATCCAATACAAGATAGATGACATGACAGCCGCCCCCATGGATGTCAAGCAGTGGGTGGACACAGAGGTAAGGTGTTCCTTCATAGTGTTGAATATCAGGAACACTATGAAGGAACTTTATGGATGACCTAAGTGAACAAAAATTAATAAATGCTTCTTAAAAGTGCATGTGAACTTTTGTATGAGTGTTGTAACAAGCCATGAGAACTTTAACGCTCACTCAGATAGGGACACCTAAATAACCCTCTGGTCAGATTGAGCTTTCACACATACAGTACACAGGCACGTTTCCACTGCTTCTCACTGCTATGATCACTTCTTTTTTTCTGTTCATGAAACATTCGGCTACACATGCATAGAACTGCCTTTTATGCACAGACATCATTTTACCATTTATTCATTTAGTGGGTGCTTATCCAGAGTTAGGTATGATGTAGTGAGTTTTCTATCAAGATACCAGCCATAAGTTTGTAGCGGTGGTATTCGTTCAAGGGCCCCTGGGTCATAACCACTAGAATACATCCAGTCCCCCGCGGTGACAACAAAGACAAAGTCTACATCCATTTTTGTAAAATGCTGAGGGAAACTATCACAAACTATTTTAAATGCTTTTTGTTTCGGTGTTTGACCACCAAGCGAGTCCACCCTGCAGTCTTTTGCTACCGCTGTCCCACTACCTTTTCCTGTCCATCTGCGGTCCTGTACAATATAATAAAAGGTGTGATTGTGAGCGCATGCAAATAAGCTTCCACTTTAGTGTGTGTGTGTGGTAGCAGCAGCTCAGTGGGCAGTCCACGATCCGGCGGGTTGGCGGTTTGATCCCCACCAACTGTCCACATGTCGAACCCAACGAATGTATGACAAAAATGTACTGATTGTAAGTGGCTTTGGACAAAAGCGTCTGCTAAATGCAATGTGAATGTGTGTGTGTGTGTGTGTTAGGACCCCAGTATGGACAACGCTGTACTGCCCCCCGGGACCTACGTCAAAGTGTCAGGAAACCTGCGCTCCTTCCAGGTACCCGCTGACCCCATCGGTTCATTTAAGCTCTTAGTCATGTTCCTGCTAATTCGAAGGATGGTTGCAAAACTGCGTTTAGATTGTGGCCTAGATTTGGAAGTTGTGTTCTCATCGCGTGTTCTTCCTCTTTCTATTGTGCTCTCTTATGTCTTTATTGCTGACACACTATTGCTGGCACACTATCACACACTTTTGCTCTCTCCCATCACCTCTCCACCCCATCTTTTGCTATACCTCTGGCCATCTACTTGGTGTGCTAGAATCACAGGTCTCTCGTAGCATTCAGCATCAGGCTCGTTGAGGACCTGAATGAGATCACGTCCCACATGCTGGAGGTGGTTCAGGCCCACATGGCGCTGAGCAAGTCCCCCAGCACGGTGAGTCCGAACGTCCAAAACACCAGCGGTCCGTTGTATGGCCCACGGCACCAGTCAAACATGTTTTACTGAAATCTTTGTCCAAGTGTGGTTTATCCTCCACCTTGTTATTATCATTGACCCGATTTGCACAAAAGGTGAATTGAAAGGATTGATCTCTGAGGATGTTGTTGGTCTGATGGGATGATTTGCATATTATTATATCCCAACAGTCTAACGTCTTGGGGCCGTGGTTCTCTTAGGGCCCCATAGTGTTTTTTTTATTTTATTTGTATAAATATTATCATGTGATGTGTCATGTTAATTTGTATAAATATTGTCATGTGTCTTGTGACTTGCTATGTCTCAGATGGGTGGGGGTCCAGTTGGAGTCAGCATGCCCAGCGCACGGCCCGGCACCATGGAGGAGATGGGCAGAGGGTACTCTGGGGCCAACGAAATGTCCACAAACGGCCTTAGTCCCAATCAGAACCAGGTGAGACCACCCCCGCCGGCCGGTGTTGACCAATCCACACTACCAAAACAGAGAGATGTGGTTCTCGTGCGTTTCGTCGCCTCAAATGGATCCTCCGCCGCCGGTCTGCCCCGCCGCGCCCCGGGACGCTAAAGGTCGTGACCCCGTGTCCTCACGGCGACACCACAGGGAGCCATGTCTGGGCGTGGGTCACCTAGCGATGACGTGTCTCCCTCTGGCCAGGTGCTGCGTCTGATCCGGAGCAGCCAGGACGCCCAGGGCATCAGCCTGCAGGAACTGCAGCGGAGACTGAGTGGAATGAGCGTGGTGGTCATCAAGTAATAACTAACTCAGTAACGACAACCTCACTACAGAGCCAGAATAATAATACTTCTAGTGCTTTCTGCTCGGGCAATCCCTGCTTGGCCTCCAATGAGTTAAATCTATTTTTTGATATTTCCAAACCATCAAAAAATGTCTATTGTAATTTATTTGAGCGGCAATTAGTTTCTTGTCCAACATTTAGCATATTTTGGGTAAACGCATCGTTTCAATTTTTTTTCTGCCCTCTCACCTGGGAGATTTAGACAGCTGTGTGGGTTTTGAATGCTAGTCCACGATGTATTCGGTTATCCCAACTGTCAGCTTATTTTGAAAGCCACCAACTGCCTCTCCCCTCCGTCCTGTCCTCAGGCAAGCGGTGGAGTTCCTGAGCAACGAAGGCCACATATTCTCCACCATTGACGAGGACCACTTTAAGTCCACAGACACCGACGATTAGACCGGCAGTACTTTATATATACATTTACACGTGTGCAGCCGGACATACATGATAATCGATGATGTAAGTGAGTTGACATCGATAAGAACTGATTGAATTAATTGCTTTCGACACACGGGTAAAAGTAAAGTTTTCCGTGTGCGTCAGGTTGTTCTCAGTAGCAGCCCGGTGCCTTGTTGTGGGTGTATGGGCCCCATTGTTGGAGAGCAACACCTTGTCATATCTGAACTTAGAACTGGTTGTTTCCTTCAGTTATCAATGCCTTGGTGTTCCTGTTAATGAAGGCAGTTCTGTGCAACTTGGTGCTCTTAACCAAGCATTCTGCATCCTTTTTATAATATTTGAAAATGTCCTGACTGTCTGTTTCTTGTATGTCTTCTATGTTTTGTGCATGTCCCCTCACCATCACCCAAATTAAATGGCTTATAACAATTTTTATTTCTTATCTTCTATTGCATTCATATGTCAAAAGTGGGATTCAGTTAATTTCAGAAAACTATTGATCCCTAAAAGTGCAATTCACCTCATTTTTATTACATAAGCAACAGGTACAAGACCAAGTATGTTGGGCTTGTGTACATTCTTAGTATTTAACAGGAAGCTGAAACCAAAAATTTATGCTTCCTGCAGCGCTTCTCAAGCGACTAAACAAAGTGTTCTCACGGCCATGTTGCGGAACGGCCTCAGAACATGGGGAACTCTTGCATTTTCTTGATCGTGGCCATTAAGTCACCAGTCTCGTAGTCATGGTCGCTGTCTTCAGATTGTACCTCACCTGGTGTATAAATGTAAATGGACAGTATATTACAAAATTGCGACAACTTGGAATCGAACAATGACGGAACAGTCAATTATTAGGGATGTTCAGAGCAAACTAAATGAAGTGGACCTTTGCTGCCCTTTCCCCATGGTTGACAAACACGCACAACACTGCAAAACGCATACAACACTGCTGTAGTTTAGCGATTGTTGACGTGTTTAGTTGTAGCTAATACTGCTTCGGCATCACACTGGATACAAACATGAAAGGCAATATGCCATGGCAGAGTTAAATCACTCTGAAGTTCACAAGGCTTCGCCAGTGTACAAAAGAAAGCGCCCTCGTTAAGTCACCGGCGGGTTCTGACGGGTTACCTTGCTGGTTGGCGTACTGCAGTCGGTCTACTGAATGGTGAGAGGGTGTGGGAGAGGGAATGGCTGGTTTCCGTGGTACCTGCACAAAAACATTGCAGTCTGTATAACTGATTGTTGATCACACACACACACACACACAGGCTAACTGAAAACATCTGTCCAGGGTTTACATTTCAACCCATGACGGGTTTGTCCCGAATCCCGTGCCGTATAGCATGATGTAGGGCTTGTAGAATAGCTCGTTTTTTTTTTTTTGCGATACTCCTCCCTATCGACAGGCCTGAAGAGTTTTGGTAGTGTAAAACACAAGGTGAATACACCGTAACCAGGTCTAAGGAAGACTTGGTTTCGCCTGCTCTCGCATGTGAGACGCTGTGGCAATTTCAAACACAATGTTTTCCAATGATGACCACATTGATAGCGGTCATCCCAGTTTGTGACGCTGTGATGTACAAGTCCTATACATATGGCCGTATGTATCGGTATGATATTGATATATGCGTAATTCTTTGTTTTATGTTTTTTTTTCTTTAGTTTTCTTTTTTTATTTGACTTTTTCTCGCCTCTATTCCAAATCAAACATTTAACATTCACTTGACTTACTGAGAGAGCCCGATCACAGTCGGCCAGGGTCTCTGGGTTACAAGGTTTTGGAGCCAACAACAAATTGGTGGTCTTTGGTGGTCTTGGCGGTGGAGGTTGCTGGGCATATATCAGCCTGCAGTTCTTCAGGTAGAAAGACTCGGTCACCTCGATAACTGTGTCCGTGAGACAAACAGGCGGCTGGTCTTTGGGCCAAGGCAGGGACTGCTGGGTAAACTGGATGTCCATGGAGAGACAGCGGGTGGGGATGATGAAGCAGAGCTCGGGGCTTGTCATGATGCTGGCAAGGACGATGGTCTCCATGGTAACGCCCTCCAGGCACAAGGAGGAGATTCCGAACAGAGAATCGAATGCCAGGTCGCTGCTTTTGCTCACCACCTTGACATTCAGCGGCAGGGAGAACTTCTTACACAAGTCCCTGATCTTGTACTTCTTATTGTTGGAGATCACCTCCGTGAAGAACCCATGCCAGTGCAGGGGCAGCACAACAGTCGCAGAGGACGAAGAGACGCCCTCTTCCTCCTGCTCATCATCGCTCGACTCATCGATGCGCCGACAGATGACGGCGTCGCCTTTCTGCCTGCGGTCTTGCAGCTGCGCCCCCTGTCCTCCGACGTGGAAACCCACCACCTCTAGCACCTCCCCCACCAAGAGGCCGACCATGTCGTCCGCCGCCTCCTGACCGAACCGCGTCACGGTCACCCTGAGGCCCGGTGCCTCGGTGGCCGCCACGTACACCTCGAACACTGACAGGAACTCCCGGGGCCTCCTGCGAAACATGCCGGCGTAGCCCTCGGACACCAGGAAGTACTGGCGCTTGGTCCTCCGTGCGCTGGACAACAGAGCCATGGTGACGGTGCCCGTGCCGTGCAGGACCAGCCTCTGCTGACTGAGGAGCTCCTCCACCCAGCCGGAGCGCACCAGATGCTCCACCTTTGGGATCGCCAGGATTTGGGCCACAGCGGGGAAGGTGTGGTCGGGCATGGTGAGGAGCTCGTCCAGGGTGTGCGGGATGACGAAGGGCACGTCCTGGTCGGTCACCTCCACCACATCCACCTCCAGAGTGGAGGAGAATCTCACCATGTCCTTCCGCACTGTTGAAGAAGCAAGAGAGGAGATTGCCGGGGGCGGACAGTTCCACATGTTAGATGGCCTACCAAAGCCATACAAACCCAGTGCTTTCATATCCTTCGTCTTTCCCGTTCATCACGTATGTGTTGTGTGTTGCATGCAATTGTACTCGGTTGTCCTACAATTGAAACACAGGTAAGGTATGACATTATTAGCTCCGTTCCATCAGGCGCAACCCCCCGACGCCCCACGGTCACGTGTGACCCGTGGTCTGACCCGGGGGGGGGGGGGGCGGGGGGGGGGGGGGGGGGGGGGGGGGGGGGGGGGGGGGGGGGG
>JAOPUH010000008.1:7116085-7121085 GCA_027123175.1 Urophycis cirrata
GGGATCGAACCCCCAACCCTACGGTTAGTGGACGACCACTAACCACCCGCTCTACCCACTGAGCTACATGCCGCCCAATATACATATATATATATCAACATATTTACGTGTAAAAGACACTGCTAAATGCAACTATAATCAGAATCAGAAACAAGTTTATTGCCAAGTAAGTTTGCACCTACAAGGAATTTGACTTGGTGCAATTGGTGCAAGAGAAAAGCAGTATTAAAAATTTAAGTAAGTAAGTAAAATAACTATAAATATATATATATATATACAATGTACAATAAATATTGAATGAATAATATAAAAACTTTTAAATGGTTAATAATAATTTGGCTTATGCCTGCTGCATTTCTGCCTACTTGATACAAATGCATCACGTGCGTTCTCTGTTTACACGAGGCAGGCCAAGCGAGGCATTGCAATCACCCTGAAAGCCGACATGAAGATGGCAACTTTTTGCCAAAGCGCAACATAACAAAGTAGGTAAAGTTTGGCAATATCCCGGGTCTTCATCTCGACACAGCGATTCTATAATGAAAAAAACACAATCGAGTGTTTTTTTTTCTTCTCCTGCATCTGCTGCTACCTTCGGACCAAAAGTGCCGGCGTCACGCTGCTGAGGTCCAACGTGGTCTGTGGGCGTGACGCTCAGAAGAAGGGTGGCCCGTTTATACGGCAGACCTTCCTATCGATACGCCCACACGTCCGTGGCGGTGATTTGAGTTTGATCAATAAACTCCAATTGCATTGCTCGATGGCACGTACAACGAGGCAGCGGCCGTGTTTCGGTCCGCTCGTGTTTTGCAGACCGAACGTCAGCGCGTCAGCCACGAATCAGGCCTAGGTGAAGACGGCGGCAGGAAGGAGCAGCGGAATTGCCACGCGATTTCACCTTTTCATTACTGAATGGAAACACTATCACGTCTCTTGTTTCCAATACGCTTTAATATTAATAATTAACTCAATATTCAATTAAATATTTAATATGAACTTTTATGTGGTCTTTAATATTAAACAGTTCACAAATGACCAAATAATAAAAATATCCTTCAGCTTTTACATTTCACATTGAAACACTACTTCAGAGGTCTACTGAGTGTCGCCAAAGTGGCAGATTTTCCCAGGACACATTTTCAATAGCGAAGGATTCTATTGTAATAGAATTACATTCACTTTTCTTTTTTTGCAGTGGATCAGATGAAGACCCAGATGAAGACTGGTCTAGCCCCACTTGCAATTTGTTGGAAATAGTTTTTGCATGTTCATCTTAAACACTTATTACAGGTTATTACATGTTGATATTCACAAATATGTGGCCTGACAAATAGGTGGCCTTACATAAAAAAAATAAAAAAAAATCCCAAGAAAATGCCTTTGGTTGAAATACATTTTTGGGGACAAATGCAGTTAAGTTAGGTTGGCATTGAATTTGGCTTCCATTTTTCATCCGAAAATAAATGCCCTTCACCCGGCCTCGAGGGTTTCAGACTCCCTCCGTCCGTTCACCACAGTGCTGCGGGACGTGGCACTGTGGTGCTCTGGACAGCAAGGCGGACACACGGACAAGCCGGACGGACTCACCGGTGTTGTAGGCCGTCTGCATGCCTGAGAAGGGTGCTAGGAGACTGGGCGTTGCCACGGAGACCACCGGCGTGGTGAGAGGCTGTACCACCTGGGACCCGCCTAGACGCTGGCCATTCTGGAAGACAAAAGGAAGGGTAGGAAGTGATGTCAGACTGCCGGTTGGCACGCAGAGACAGGGCCAGGAGAAAGGCCGGGACGCATGGTTTAACAGTCAGCGTCCATTCGTTTTTTTAATAAATAGGTGGTGAACATAATGATTGTTTTCCTATCTTTTCTTTTCAAAGTGTGCATAAAAATGGGGAAAGAATAGAAGGGGCACCGCCCCGGGAACCAGTGGCTGGTTGCTACAGCCTTACGGCTGGAAAAAAAAATAGCTTGGGAAACAATCCTCCTTATTTTTACCTTATAAGGCGTGAGTGTAGGAATTTACAGTACATGACTTCATCCATTTTCAACAGTAACAGTGTTCACGGCTGGCCCAAGAAGGACCTGCAGTCCACTCCATGTTGAGGAGGATGCTGACTCCACTATGCTACTGGAGTTCAACACAAGAAATAACAACTTTAACAACTTAAGAACCTCTTTTTTTTTACACTCATGGACAGTGATTTTGAAGTTTCTTTCAAAATGTAATAAATCACAGATTGCTGATTACTTAATAATAACAACAAGCTACAACATTGCTGTATGAACCTGGTTATTCGTTATATTACTCATCACACTACTTTTGTGTTACTTCCACAGACGGCGGAATACGCCTCTGACTATAAATAAAGGGGCAGTAAACCCAACATCATCCTTCATGTTTTAATGACACACGATAATATGTCTTATATGATTGTCACCATAGTAATTTATGCCATTTCACCACTGCTCCTGACTGACAAACAGTGTAACGCCACGGTGCTGCGTGGCGCAGTTCATCCACAACATCGCCCATTACCACGCTCCCACGTAACGACACTGAAAACTCACCACAAATGGGTCGCAAACCAGCCCAAAATGCGTTGTTTATTTTCTCGTAGAGTTAGTTACAGTGAATGAGAGCGGAGACGACGTACACTTACATTCTAATGACAGACCATGCATTTGACAGTACTGCACCAATAAAAACAGAATCCCTTCAAATCGAAGGCCATTAGATGTGCAGGCAGCAGGGCCCGGACCATAGCGCGTTATCTGATTTATGTTGCACACTCAACATTTGTGTTCAAACACTAAACAAGCTTGTTTTTCTGATTCTGGTGACGGCTCGAAGCGAAGCAATCTCCTTTTTCACCAAACCGAATAATAACATCATTATATATTATGTACATATGTATTTTTATTGTATTATAATTTAGCCTGATTTACTTCATTGGCTTTATCTTTTTTATTAGCTAAGCTTCCATGTTGGTAGTACGCAAGTGTATTATATATTTGATAAAAAATGTAAAACACATGTTGGTAAATACATTTAAGCTTTACACATTTTGGGACCATTTATTAGTAGTGATTAAGAACTGTAACCCGTCACTTTTGTAACACCGCTAAACTGAGAAACTTGTTTTTTGTTCCGTTTGCTGCATACGGCTGCGAAAGTAAAAGACGCACAACCCCAAAGAAAATGGGTTCAATTCAGTTGCATTTGTCCTGCGCTAATGAATCACTGTATTGTAATCACGGACAGTAAGTGTTTACTTGTTCCCGGCGCTAATCGCTAACAGCTAGCTTCCTTCCAGTTAGCGCCACAGACCCCTCCTGATACAATTAGACCCCCCCCCTTCTCCACGGGGGCTTTCTCCCTTCCATTCGCCTTCTTCACAGCAACACCGACGCTTAAGATGAAATGAAGCATTCACGTCGACAACGGCCCCGTTGGCACGGCAACGTGGTCGCCTGTGGCCAGGTGCCGGGTGCGTGCTGTGGCGTGGTAATGAAAGCTTCTGGAGCACCATGCTGACACAGAGAGAGACGCATGCATCGACCAGGCCGACAGCGGCGGGGTGTGTGGGCGGAGGTCTAGGGGGTTGCAACAAGGAAGTGTTCATGCTGGGGGAGCGTGGTGGTGGTGTGTGTGTGTGTGTGTGTGTGTGTGTGTGTGTGTGTGTGTGTGTGTCTGTGCGTGTGTGTGCGTGTTTGTGCGTGTTTGTGCATGTGTGTACATAGGCACATATAGCTGCATGTGCGCAGGTCCCTGCATAGTACAATTAGGCAAGGTAAGGAAACCTGGCATGAATAATATTTCATGTGTGTTCAGCTATTGTCTGTGTACCTTGTGTGACGCAGGTGAAACAAGCTTTTTTTTTTTTTTTTTTGCCAGCCTTGTTTTTTTGTGTGTGTGAGGCTGGTTTGCAGTATCTTGTGGACATTCTGTTGATGGTGTGGAAATAATTGAAAAAGTTCCCACAAAAAAAAAGCAAAAACGCAGATAGTTGCTAGGTTTGTGTGTCAACTTACAGCATGTGGCGTGCAAGGTGTCTCAGTATAGAATATTAATCATGTTCAATGTGTGTGTGTGTGCATGTGCGTCAGGGTCTGTGTGTGTGTGCATGTGTGGCAGGCTGTGTGTGTGTGTGTGTGTGTCTCAGTATTTTTTAGATATGGGAACGAAACTTGTTCTCTGCATTTGACCTGTCCTATGGTACATAGGAGCAGTGAGCTGCTAGGTTCAGCGCCTGGAGTTGGGGTTCAGTGTCTTGCTCAAGGACACTTCGACATGCGGACAGTTGGAGGAGGGGGATCGAGGGGATTGAACCGCCGACCCTACGGTTAGTGGACGACCTGCTCTTTCCACCCACTCTATCCACTGAGCTACTGCCGCCCCCTTTTGTGTGTGTGCGTGTGTGCATGTGCGTGTGCATGTGTGTGTGTGTGCGAGAGAGCTAGTGCTATTGGGAGTCTGCAATCAGCATAGCCTAAGCCATCAGGGGGAGGAAGTGAGCCCTGCATCCTTGCATCCTTTTCTCTTCCGGGTCAGCGGCTTCATGCCATGCTGCGTTACAACAACAACGCCACCACAACCAACCCAACCTCATTCTCGTCACACCCCACCATGCACATGCTTTGTCTCCTCCAGCCAATCACATTCAGGCTGCTGGGACTCCGTGGGCCCACCCTCTCCATGACATGTCATGTCATCCATCTCTGCGGTGTGTGTGTGTGTGTGTGTGTGCCTCCATTAGTGTGCATTTTGTTCTGTTTGAATGAAACTGGTTTGGCGGGGCTGCGAAGGGACTTCACCTAATGTGTCAAGAGCATTACAGTGTCCAACACAAAGAGCAACCGCCCTGTCTTCAGAACAAGGTGTTGCACCGCTGTACTTCCGGGTGGAATCATTTAAAGCGAGTGCAACTGAATCCGAATCCCTTAACATGGACGGAAGAGCGCAGCGCCAAAGGCAACCTGAGGGGTAGCGGTTAAATTCGCCA
>JAOPUH010000008.1:7283652-7295489 GCA_027123175.1 Urophycis cirrata
AGAGAGAGAGAGAGAGAGAGAGAGAGAGAGAGAGAGAGAGAGAGAGAGAGAGAGAGAGAGAGAGAGAGAGCGAGAGCGAGCGAGAGAGAGGTGGGTTTCTCTTGGGAGGAAGAGAGAGAGAGGGGGCAGCTGAGGCAACATCACAGGATGTTTAGAAAGGCGGAGGAAGTGGCAGGAATACACAACGACCCTCACCTTGAAGAAAGACCCCCAGAGCCAAGAGCACATGTTTACGGAGCGCTCGCCAGGAAGGGTCAAATGTGGCCGATGGGGGTTAAGGTCATTCTTAAGCATCCTCAGACAGGTTTCATTGGGAAAACCTTCATCTGCTCAACATCGTCTGGAGGAGGAGGAGGAGGAGGAGTGGGTTCAGCTCATAGCCCCGTCGTCTTCCATCAGCATGACCTCCATGTTAAAAGCGTTCTATCCTGAGACAGTCCTGCCCGATTTGCATCCCGATTCAGCAAAGCACATGTTTTGTGACGTGTAACAATCACGGCCCTGGGTCCTCCCTACTGGAACCCCCCCCCCTTTCCATTCTTGTCTAGGACCACCTCTGCTGTTGACCCTCTCGCCTCAGCGGCTTCTCCACCAATCCCGCGCAGCGCTACCTCGAATGACTCGCTCTACCCATCTCCCACGGCAACCAGCGGCCCCCCTGTCACGCCAATGCTGAATGGAGGCAAGAGGAAGTCTACCAAGAGTGAAGGAAGGCTTTCGAAGAATGAGGGAGAGAGAGAGAGAAAGAGAGAGAGAGAGAGAGAGAGAGAGAGAGAGAGAGAGAGAGAGAAGACTGGAAGGCAGGCGGATGGAAAGACCCAGAGAAGGAGAGAAAGACTAAGATTAAGTGAGAGACCTATAGAGATGCATAGAGAGACCATGTGTGTGCGACAATTTCAGATAAACAGAGAGAGAGAAAGTGAGAGAGAGCGCAAGAGAGACAGAGAGAGAAAGAGGGAGAAAGAGATAAGTGAAACACAGCGGTATAGAGAGAGAGAGACAGAGTGAGCGAGAGAGAAACAAAGTGAGCAAAAGACAGACAGTGAAGAGAGGCAGAGTGCACTGGGTGCAGACTGAAGACGTCAGTGGTACTGAGTTGAGAGAAGCAGCCAGTAATCCTGATCCAGCGACAGCCAGCTCACATCAGCTCCTGGGTGTCTGAGCGCAGACAGTGGAGTGAAGGAACAGCTCTGAATGAAGAGACAGCAGCCGTCCATTAGCTACGGGACTCTAGCTGTTAGCATTGTTCAGCCTCAGACACTGCTCTTCAGATGGGGGGCCAACTTCTCTTAGCCCTCGGTGTGCGTGTGTGTGTGTGTGTGTGTGTGTGTGTGTGTGTGTGTGTGTGTGTGTGCTTGGCCATTTGTGTGTGACGTGTGTGGGTTCATATTTTTCAGTTCAACTGAAGTGTCTGCGCACAATAGAGCTGATTGGTCAGATTGTCTGTGTGCTTTCAGCGCTTCTGATGGAAACAGGATGAGGGGATGATGGGTCCCCCCCCCCCCAACAGACCCCATACCAGCACCTGAGCAGGTGAACATGCCGTCACCATGTGACAAACAACTGCTGTAAAACACGCAACACGCTAATTACATCAAACACACGCTAAAAACACCGAAACATCTGACGCACCGCGTCACACCGAACCCCCTTGGACAAACTTTCTTCAGAAAGAGAGGCACATTCTAGTTAATAATATAAAGGTCATTCATCAGTTCAAAGGTGAACGTCACAGCCCCCATGCTCTCTTTGACAGAGCGTCTGCCTTTGTCGGGCGGACGCACATCCATAGAGTGAATCTGTGAGTCCCGAGACCGGCAAGTGTGCATCTCCAACTGGCTTCGTTTCTTTCTCTAACAGCAACTCATTTCCACACTCTTTGAATACATCTGTAACTGTACACATTTATAGTGGAAGAAAAATGAATACCAGAATCTGTGTAATAACAACAAAAGCTCACATCTGTATGTATCTAAGTGCTGATCCACACCCCCGCATTTTGTATTTAACTGCCAAACAGTTTCATTAAAGTCATCGTCCACGTATAATTCTGTTTGCTGGAAATCTTTTATTCAGTGGAGCTGTGTTCTTTGGAAGGTGCAGCTCTTTTCTAATACACCGCATACGCTTGTTATTTTCAAGAACACTTCGGCACGTCTAATTAACAAGCACCTTTTTTAAGTGTGAATTATATTAGCATATTGATCCAGAATAGAAGCTCTCACCGCCTGGGTAAAGTTGAATATACAGCACAAGGAAAACACAGTAACACTTACTCAAACCCTCACTCTACATTGGATGGAGATTGTAGAAAAATTCCATCAGGTTAAAGTACCCACAATAGGCCTGTTGCTGGTTCTTACATTTGCCTTTAGGGCATTTAGCAGACCCTTTCATCCAAAGCGACTTACAAAAAGTACATTTGTCAGAAGAAGGTGAAACATTTCATTGCTGTTAAAACAGTAAGAAAGTCACCAGAGCAAGTTTCAAGCATTTCAATTGCTAGGTAACCATTGCTGGTATACAACATCTCTGGACATCTTCTGGTTCTTAAAACATAATAATCTCATGTTATTAAAACCAAACACAAACACAGTTTGTTTCCATGAGGATTTAAGAGTTGACAACCGACTCATTACGTCACGATGTGAAGTTGAAAGTGAACAGAAACCTTTACGGCAAAGCAATGGGTCTCTGTGCCTTTCCTAACATGTATGTAGTTAGTTTAGCCACATACAGTATGTCTTTATTATACACTGAGATGGGTACAGGTGATAAGTGCCTATAGCTGATTTATACATTTTTAGCATACAGTTGATAACCAAATCTTAAAACAAGCTGGGGTTAGTACAGGCCGTGCGTTATTGTGCCGGGTAGACCACATCTTCTCATTGATGGATCACATACTTTCGAAATATTAAATTATTTAATAATGCATCAACTCATTCTATTCATAGTCCAATTACTTATGGTGACTTAAAAAAAACCTTTTATAACCTACTATTATGTCAGTAATTAATAATCACTAAAACACACCTGCCCTTAACCCATGGATGATGTAATGTGTAGCATATCGTGTAGAGATCGATACGTAAAACATTAAGGTCGCTTTAGGATGTTTTATAGCCCATTGTATGAAACCGAATATAATTGCGTAGTTTTAAGTTACAGCGATTGAGCAACCTGTCTAACAATTATTCGAGGATATGCATGCTATCCCATGCCAACAGTAAAATGCATGTTAAAGCATGGCACCTATTGTGTCTGCAGGAATTTTTATGTTTAAATCCGCTTACCTCATCTTCATCAGTCGGGTGTTGGTCTGCATAAGTTCTGAGAGGACTCTGCAGATGCAACTGTTCTGAGTTGACTGAGCCACAAATAACTGCGCAACTGGTCAATCGGTCAGTAGGTAGCCTACATGCGTCTCTGTTTCTTTTTTTTTTTGTCTGTGTGGACGCTGTCTTGCCGGTAGAGGACAGGTGGTTCAATATCGGATCTAACGTGCCTGACTACTTCACACCCTGATCACGGCACGTGTGCATTGAAAATGTGACAAACGACTGAGCCTCGCCATTAAAAAACTTGCCCGGTTTCCATCAGAAATTCTACACGGTGATAATAGCAGTAGTCGGAGCCGGAAGGGAGGTGGTGCCGGGGTGAGCAACAGTCTGGCTGTGAGCCTCCAGCTGATCACTGAAGGTGTTGGGATGCTGTTAAAAGAAACCTCGCATGACGACACAGACTACTGCGGCTTTACTTAAGCGAATGAAACGCCCCCCTTATGGAAAGGACATGGGTGGGTCGGTAGGACCTATTTGATGTTAATGAACTTTTTGAGCTCCACATCAAAAAGCGCCCCCCTCCCCTGATAATCAGCCTATGAAGATGTAGGTCTACACCTAATGCATGTGTGCATTAAAAGAGGTTTAACTTTTCCGTGTGCATTAAACCGGGATTAGGCCTACCTGTCAACTGAACTGACACAGTTGGCAGGCTTCATTGTACTTTTAATCAGCACTAGTCTCATTGAAGCCTGCAGTTTCACATAGTTCGACTTAAATCTCTTTAATACAGGTGTTATGCATCAATGTAAATATATAGGTCTACTGCATGTATAGAGAGATTAAAGATAAATAGGGAAACACTTTCCTGGAGTAATTTAGTTATGAAATGTGTTTGGTGTGTCATGAAACATACATATATAATACAATATTTACGACAATATCGTAGGCTACGCCGGCAAAAGGATATAGCTAAGAAAGAAGGCATCATATTTATACTGTCATCTGCTAGGGAATTGTTTACTCTGAAGAATAATGTAGACCTGCTACTGTGGAAGGGCAAGGTGCAACTGTAATTACTCTTCCAGTTCAATAATATCACACACAACACACACACACAGAATAAAATTTATCCATTATTGAAACAAACTCCGTTCCTGTCTACAATGACAAATATTTTCTTCCAAAAGTTTTCATACCGCTGTATCCTTCTGATCGACGATCCGACTCCACCAGAACTATGGCAGAACTATGTTCGGCAGGTGACATAATAACAACAAGTCCTCCAACACGTACAACTTGTACGTGTTGAACATAGAAAAAGAAAACATGTATAAAAGAAGGAAACCAAACACATTTATTGGGAATGCTGTTGAGAATGATGACGCCTCCCAGCTGAAATGCTGCAGGACACATTTCCATCCCCGAATAGCAAAAACACAAACTCGTTGTTAATTATAAACCTTGTGTGGGGTTCCCTATGTCTTCACATCTCAATAAAGCAACAACGCAAAAATAAACGTTCAATGTATCTATGGATCAAACAACAAAAACATTGTTGTCATTTAAAAGCCCGGGGCATTCATTAGGCGTGCCGAACCGTGATGGAAATCCACAGTGCTGGTGGGCCGGTCCAGATGTTTGCAAGAACCCCCTCCCCCCCTCCCTCAACCTCAAGAGGTTATGCTCTTGAACGCAGCCCAGAAGTTGTATCCAGTGGCCAAAACCTTCTCCCAGTCGCTGGCCACCACCCTGTACAGCTTCATGGTGGCCAGGGCGTCCTCCAGGGAGGAGTGGCCGTTCTTCCCCATCTGAAAACACCACCACACAAAACAAAGGTGAAGGACCCGCGTGTAAAATGGAGGCGGCCGCTAGTGGTGTGGTTGCAATATTGCAACCAACTAAATCCTCCCCCAGCTCACCTCCCTTTCTGATGACTATGGTGGCCTGTACTGGCCTGTCTTGTGAAAGGTGCCGCCAGGTGTGGTGATCTTCAAAAAATGACGTAATTGTCTACGACAGGATCAAGTTGCCAAGTGTAAAGAGATGAGGTTCCTTGATAGGTTTATGAACTGTATTTCGGTGTTTAGTCTAAATATCAGTGGATCATAGCTTACAAGTAAAGGTCCTTTTCCATTGAGCGTAATTGTTTGCAGACATTTTCCCCAGGACAATAAAATCATTACAAAGCATAAGGCTGAAGTTGACTGTACACATACGCTGCGATTTCTGATTTGTGAAAAGTAGACATTAATTTAAACACCATCACGGTCGATTTTTGACCCATAAGCCATTTTTCATCGTCTCCATGGAGGTAAAGCTGTCAAGTTATATATATATATATATATATATATATATATATACTGTATTCTCAAGACACAGTCCTCCTATTACATCCATAGTGGTACTAATTAGAGTATGTTTTTCAAAAGCATATAGAAACAAAAAGCATAGAGACACACGTTTTTCCAGTCTTTCATGTGGATATGTTTCAAACCCCACCTTCGGTTACACAGCTGTGGTTGAATGGTATACATGAATCTATCCTGGAGCTGATAGTCCACAGATGACCTTGTGGTGGTCATCAGTCTCACCTCTATTGTCCTGGTCATACTAGAAACACTGGTTTAAGTCAAACACCTAGATAGACCCTATATATTGTGTTTACTGCCTGTATATTTGACGTTGGCCCATGCTCAATAGCATATTTTTGTCTACTTTGCAGTAGAACCCACCGTCCCAGAGCGGATACAGAACTGCTGTGATCATCCCCACGTGTCGCCGCCTACCTGTATGTCGTGGTTCAGGATGGTCTTGCTCATGTTCTTCAGGGAGACGGTCCGCTGCACCTCGAAGCCCCCTTTCAGGTTGAGCAGGGGGATCTTCTGGGTGTCTCTGGTGTGTGAGGGCGGGTGGACATAGGCCAGGGACTGGAAGTCGTGGTGGACGGCGTGGCCCACCACCACTTTGCCCTGGAGCAGCTTCGCAACCTGACCGGAACAGATACCGCACGTTAGGTCATGAGCACAATCTCAGAGTAGAATTGTCACATTTTAAGCTTCCCAGATCGTTAAAGATGGCGTGAATGCGACTAATAGTCATCGGCACATGTTGCCAACTCATTTACAAAAAAATAAAAATCACACTGTCCACATCTTGATGGTACAAATAAGGCTGATATTCGCTCACCCGTTTCTTGGCTTCCTGGGAGGGCATGGCGTTAACGAGGTCCCGCGGTCTGATGCCGCTCCAACGCGTCCTGTAGCACGTGACGGGATTATCCGGCTTGATGAACTCATCGAAGACCACGTCGCCTTCGTAGGACACCACGCTGCAGCGGGCCAGCATGTTGACTTGTCCCTGGGGGCCGCCGCCCACCATTTCACAGTCAATGGCGACGTATTCTGACGGGTTTATCGCCACCGGTGCCAGCGCTGGGATGTTCAAACCGCGGAGCAAAGAGATCGCCCTGTGGTTTGACTCCGATACGGCGTCCGGCACGGGAGCACCGCCGACTACTGATTTGAAAGGCTCCTGTTTGTTAGTGGGCAAGAAGAGACGAGTCAGGTCTCCACAGGATGGAGGATTGGGCTGGTTCTGAACACTGGCCGGCACTGTTCGCGGCGTGTTCAAGTGTTTTGACTTCTTTTTTTTCTTTGACCGCTTGGTGGAGTCGGCCGAGAATGAAGCGCGTACACCAGATTCCACCTTTGCATGTTGTTGGTGAGTCGGGTCCGACCTAAAAATGACTTTCGGCCGCTGAGGGCCTTCTGTGCTGCTCACCGTCAAACTGGGCTGACCTGCTTGGGGTTTGCCTGGCCTCTTTTTGTATGGGTCCGTCTTAGATTTGAGCAAGCCCTTTCGCTCCAAGAACTTCCTTTTTTTCAGAAAGCGTTCATGTTTCGCATTCGGTGCTGCTGACTTCCCTTTGTCATCAGAGTATAACACGTTTATAAACATGTCACATTGGTCATTCTGTGGTTGGCTTTGGCTCTTTCCGGGGGTGGACGTTGATTCACCCCCAGTGACCCCCGTTTTCATAGCACCAAACATGATGAGCAGTACATTGGCTGCTAGAATATGGTAAAACAGTAAATCACTGTCTTCAACAACGCCTGCAAGGAGGTCTCAAGCTTGTTTTGCTTTCAGTTTCAAGAACCAGGGAAAACTGAAAAACACAAGTAACAAATGTAAGACAGTATGCAAACGTGCCAGAGACTAAGCAGCTATATATGTGAATATCATTGTGTTGTATACAACATAAAGAGTATGGCAGTTTACTGTAATGTAATGATGTCCTTTTGCATTGTACACTGGATTGCATCTATGCAAAACATATACTATCGGGTCTTCATATAGGTTGGTGCTTGTTTTAAAGATACAGTAAATAATAAGCGCTGCTTCAAACGTGTTGAAACAACAACCGTTTCACACCGTGCTGGACAAAACAAATCCTCCACAATCCCTTCGAATACAACAACAGATATAACGTATGCAACATTGTTGTTATTGTGTTATGCTAGCTGCAGGAGCTTATTAGCGTCAGGACCGTTGCTTTATATGACAATATATAGAAGATAACAGAAAGAGAGAAAGTGAAAACCTACGTTAATGCGAAAACAAGCTGAGATAAAGATGAACTGCGAAACCGTGTAAACCTTACAAAACGTAAAAAACACTGGAAATAATGTTGGACCTTATGTCCATTTTGTCTGCCCCCAATAGCATGAGGGACCACGAGACTTCAGCAGCAGACGTCGCGAGGTTACGATGGCAACAACTACTTCCTCTTCCGGGTTAGACACCGCAGGTGGTAGTTTTCTACCTTCCATCTGCATCTAGTGTTGATTACTGTTTTAGTTTAAGAATTAATAGAAGTTGTATGTCCCTGTAAGCGCAATAGGATTATTCATTCATTTTTGATTTAGGAAACAACGCTTCAGCCAGTACTATACTGGCCCCCACATGTGGTCGATTGTTGCGTGGAGAGTTTATAACAGTAGTTAAGAAAGTAATCTACACGTTTTAACGTTACCGTGCTTTTAAGGTATATATGTCCCGAAACGTCGTGTCCCGATTTGGGGCTGTCAACTTCAACCCTATACAGGATTAAAACCGTATGATATAAATTCGCAAATGTTCACATTAACTCTCTCATCGCAAAACCAGAGGGATCTGGCGACGAATCTTACTACTTTTCTGTCCAAATACAAGTACATATCCGACTCATACATAATTGTAAGTCAGTATTTCCCTCACCAACCATTATTGTGATTGTATGTCCTATCTGTTGTGGCGAATTCCCCATTATAATACATCGTAAACGGCATTTGGTCAAACTACTATAATGTTCCACAGGAATTCTTCACAGAGGAGCTCTGGGAAAAACTGCCAGCCAAATGGCGTGAGGTGTTGTGTGGTTTATCGTTTCCCCAGATAGCAGACCTCTTACTGGACACACAATGTCACGACAGAAGGTATTGGATTGGTTGTAGAGAGCGGTGTTTCGGTTTGGAACCCAACTTGTTATTTCTTGATATGGGGAGATTGACATACTGACACATTGAATGGGGCATTTTGTATTAAACATATTTTTATATGTTTGAAAGCTAGTTAAAACTACTACTTACTATATAGTAATGTATTTCATGTAATATAATCCATATATATATATATATATATATATATATATATATATATATATTCACTTGGATATTGAAAATGATGTGTGGGAGGCTGATACAGGTGGGGTTTTATCTCGCGCAGAAAGGTTGGGAACAACTGATTCAGAGTTATCCTACACATTTCTCCTCAAACTATTTCAAAGGTAAAAAAACATTGTCATTACAGGTACCCATCCGTGTGGCCACTTTCTCTGCTGGCGTTTCGTGCCACTGCCCATGCGCTGTCCTTTCCCAGACGCGCAGGGCAGCAGAGTGGAGCAGTAGATCCGGTGGAAGAGTTCCTGGAGAACCACTGCCAGAGCTCCATGCTGGGCCACATATTCAGGAAACACGTCAAGCCCAAGAAACAGCACGAGATCCGCAAGCTGGGCACGGTACGACCCAGAGTGTTGTTGTATGGGAATCAATAGATGTGTTGGGTATGATGAGATGCTCCAGGCTAATCAGAACTCTGGATCGATACTGTATTAGACCATAACATCTCACCTGGGATTAATAAAATATGTCTCATCTTTGTAGCTGGTAAAACAACTTTGCGACCAGACTAACTGCAAGGCGGTGGTCGATGTTGGATCTGGACAGGTAATTAAGTTAGCGCTGTCTGATATTTGAATTCATTCAGTGATGGCTTCTCTTTTTTTCTGTCGATAAGCTTCCCCACTGTGCAAGCATAAACTCTTAACTGACCCTCCTAGTTACTGTTGTTAGTGGCCTCATGCATTTTATTGAGGAAACAAACATACATATGTTGTCATTATTGGTCTTCACCAATAATAATTCTAACAGGATATATACTTCTGTAACTTAACAGCATTTGGAATAAAATGTTGACCGCTTTAAATCTCATATCCGTCCTACAGGGCCACCTGACTCGCTTTCTGTCTTTCGGTCTTGGACTCTCTGTCACGGCGATTGAGGCGGATCAGAAGTTGGTGACCATGGCAACCAAGTTTGATGAAGAGCTCTTATGGACTTTGCAGAAGGAGAAGTCTAGATGGGTGAGTCAACTTCATTTCCAAAATACTGATGAGCTCTTATTGTCCACCGTAAATATATGCTTGTGCATAAACCTCTGGGAACCTTTTGTGGATGATGGGAGTTGACTTGTCTCTCTCCTTTTTCAGGATGGCTCCTCCCAGCTTCCTGAAGCCGGCCCATCTCCGCACCACGTGGCTGGTTGGGTAAACCCAAATGCATCATGGGAGCCCTTCCTCAAGCAGCTCAGAGTGGCAGAACGCACGGGCGATGCGCCGTTACCCCTCGTCTGCTCCGGTAGAAAACGACGCAGGGACTCAGCCGAGAGGCGCTCCTCCGCCCAGGCCCCCCTGGCTACTGGACCAGAACCTGAGGCTCCCTCCATTCCTCCTCCCATCTCCGCCACCACTCCGCCCCCACGCGTCTCCGCCCACAGCTGTGACGGGCGGCCCTCAGAGGAGGCCGCGAGGCCGCCAGACGAGTCGTTGGTGTTGACCGGCCTGCATGCTTGCGGGGACCTCAGCGCCACTCTCCTCCGCCATTTTGTGGAGTGCCCTCACGTACGCGGCATCACATCTGTGGCGTGCTGCTACATGAAGATCACCACCAGGGAGTGCCCGAGCCCCCCGGGCCTGGTGGTGGCCCCGCCTCCTCCGGCCCCTTCAGACCCCCTCGACCCGCCCCGGCTGGTTGCCGCTGCCAACAACAAAGATGGCTGCCACTGCTCAGGCGAGTTCGGCTACCCGATGAGCTCGTGGGTGCGGGGCCTGCCGGGGCACGGGCTGTCCTACAAGGCGCGGGAGGGGGCGTGTCACGCCACCGAGGACTACATGCAGAGACTGAGGGGGGAGAGTGGGTTGCTACGGACGCACTGTTACCGGGCAACCCTGGAGACAATCATCACGGCGGCCAAGCCCGAGATGCGTCGGGCGGGTGTCCAGACCATCAAGAAGGCCCACTTGCTACCGTTTACAGAGTGAGTTTGTTTCTTCTTCTGCAATGCACAACCACACTCATCTCATAATGTAATTTCTGAAACCCTCTCCATATCCTTCAAGGGTATATTTAAAAATTTCCAATCAAGCCTAGGTGATAAAGTACCTAAAAGGTGTATTGAATTTAGGATAATACATATATATCTATGTGTGTGTATGATAGATAATCTTTTAATTATTGTTATGTTATAATGAACCCTTTATGTCTACATAAGGAGCAGGTCCTTTTCCACAGAGCCATGTTGCTCCGCCATGTTTTCACAGTAGACCAGAAGACAGACAGCTTTAGAGAGGACGTGTTTTTCATTTGAGTCGTCATCACTATCCTACTTGCAAGCTTTACAGACCAAATTAACTTACTCACTGATAACTTACCAAATACTTTTTCGCAAAACCTTATCTCTTTGGCTACTTGATTCTGTGGTAGATGATGACATCATTTGGTAAGTACTTAGTGGTGCCTTACAGGCCAGTACAGGTAGCTTCTCCTACCTCATTGGAAAGGGAGAGGTAAGGTGAGGTGGGGGTATAATGCATACATAAGATAGTATACTCTTTTAAAATGCACCAAGGGCTGCCTTTCAAAGTAATACACATTATTAACCCCAAAACATACATTATCTGCATGCTATATATGCTATATGCTATATATGCTATATGTACACTTTGAACTGAAATGAAGCAACTCAGGAACACGTTCAGCCACAGGCTCACTCAGCCACGTGCCTCAAAGCGCTTGGGGGGCTCCTTCATCCCATCAGCCATCAGGCCCTAGGAAGCCCCAACACCACCAGACAATGGACTGAGCAATGGACTGAACACCACACTACACACACACACCACACCACACACCTTGGACTGTCTTCTAGCCGTTGTTATTTTAGGTCTATTCATATGTT
>JAOPUH010000008.1:7298207-7310707 GCA_027123175.1 Urophycis cirrata
ACAACAACACTAATAATAATATTACTAATGAAACACGCCCATTCCTGTGGCCCGTCCAACCCGCGCCCCTTTGAGGGGGGCCGACGGTACGGGACCCGGGGGGCAGGGGGGAATGTCACTCTTGCCTGTCTTCAAAACTTGAGAGCCCTGTGCAGAAAGTTAACATCAAAACAGGTCAGAAAGGTCCTCACACCGTTTAGATGATAAGGAGAGGAGGAAAAGAAGGAGGAAGAAGATGAAGAGGAGGAAGGGAAGGAGGAGGAGAAGAGGGAGGGATAGAAAGAGGAGAAAAGGAGGAGGAGCAGCAGCAGTTTGTATATACAGTAGATTGAACAAATACCTTTTTTCACACACACACACACACAGTAGTTTTGTTTGTTGAAAATAAAGTATTTGTGTTTAAATTAAATTACGGTTCTACTTGTGTCCTTCATGCGATCGGATAAAAGGCCTCTCCAAACCAAGCTCCCGGGCTGAATTTCAACCCCAGCCCACCCCTGCATGTAATACTGTTCTCAAATACAAGGTATGTAAATTTCACTGCACCATTGACACAAGATGGTGCTGTTTCACACAATTAGCTGATAACGAATGAAAAGTCTTTATACCCTATAGTGCGATCTTTTAAAGGGACCCTACTTTAACGCAAGGTGCCAGTGATGAGCAAACAAGCCCTTTCAAAATCCGCCCTGCCCTGTGGCAGTGATGTCACAAGTGGGCGTGTCCACCTAGGTGTAGGGCGGCTAAATAAGCCTCTCACTTGTGATGCCACTGTGTCACAGGGCAGGGCAGATTCAAATAGGTGCCCTTTAAAGCAAACAGTGTTTGTATGTCTGTGTGTCCTGTTCGGACTGACCTGTTGACTGGGTTCATGATAATGTTGCCTACATTATCCACACCTCCTAGAAGTAGACATATATATATAGTATGAGTATATGTGTGTGTGTCTACTTCTAGGAGGTGTGGATAATGTAGGCAACATTATCATGAACCCAGTCAACAGGTATATATATAGGCCTATAGAGAGAGAGAGAGAGACAGAGAGAGATGTCACATCTCATCTCATATGGACAAAGGCCTACCACTGATCATTTGGCACATTCCTCCTTGTTTGGATTTGTCAACATAATGCAAAATGTGAAGGCAATAGCATGAGTATGAGTGAAAATTCAATAAATCTCTATATCAGTTTCATAACTATAACCAGTCTATTCTGTTGAGTAATTTTGTGAAACAATTAAAATGGTCTGGATTTAATTCATAAAACAATCTTTCAGTGTGACAGAAGTATGAAACAAGTTGAAAAACAGTTTTCTTGTATTGTGTCTTATTATTGTAACAACTAGAAAAAAATGAGGAAAAGGTGGTGTACCGTTTAAATGTGCACTTAAATATAGCCTATAGGCGTATGGGCCTGTGACAGTCCAAGGACAAAACACAGGTATAATAGGCTATCAGAACACAGCCCTTAACGCGACACTGGCCCGCTGTAGATATTGTTTTCAGTTAGCAAGACAGATGAAAAAGGTAATTGAATTGGGTACAAACTCAGGAAAGTGCTTCTACAGAAGCCGTGTAGCAAGCAGTAAGAGTAGCTAATACTTTAAATCATCCGAGGGGAAATGTAGTCGTCACCCGTCGCACACACACGGAGGAAAGAAGTTGATCCAGTTAAACTGCCGGTTGGTTTCCACTAAATGGCCGTCCAACTTTGTGGAAATTCATATCGGCCTTCTCTTATAAAGTTACAGTAACAGACACCATTCATCAGATGCCATCCATCCATACAAAGGGATGTAACTCAGCCCCGGCTCCTAGAGATGACATCATTACCGGTGGACCATGGCACTGGCAATTAAAAGTCACTCAAACTGCCCAGTAGGCAGCTGCAAACTAATGAACAAGTAGGCAGTTGCAAACTAATGAAAAACAGTTGTCACCCAGTCCAAGGTTTATTTACTTGGCTGATGAATATCATCAATTGACGCATGGGAAATATATACAGCTGAATAGCATCTTCAACATCTTCATCTTCAGCATCAAGTCAAACACCTTTGGATATTTTAACAATATGCCACGACAAAGAAAAGGACCACCCAATTACTGAATATTAGTTTACAAAGAAAAGAAAAAAAGGTTAGGCATGGTTAATTGTGTAATATTGTTTATTTCTTTCTGGGCAGAACAGGACATCTTAATTGACAAAGATGAACAAAAACAGCCAAAGTCATCCCTCTGCAAAACAGTGTAAAAGCAAAATGAATGTGACCTCTCAGTACCAACACCTTAATGCCGATGGGACAGGCTTCATGCATTCTGGCAGAAATGTTTGGTTGTCATTGGTTTCCAAAATGGACGTGGACTGCAGAGGTCACAGAGGTGAGAGGGTCGGGGGTCAATTCTTTTGGTTCTGTATGAAGAACTCGTTGCAGGCTACGGTCAGCGCCGCCACCAGAACCACAAACTCCTGGAAGTCCACCTCCCCATCCTGGTTCTCATCCAGGTCCCGCATGATCTTCTCCACCACCAGGGGATCGGTACTTCCCTGGTGAGATCAGTGAGAAGAGTGGAAGGACATGAGAGCAAACTATTAAAATGAGAAAACGTACAAGGAACTAATTGTGTGTGTGTGTGTGTGTGTGTGGGGGGGGGGGGAGAGCTTCACTGCTTCAGTGAAGACAGATCATTTATTAATGCAATTTATTTTTAGATAAAACTAAAATATTTAAAGCTCGGAGTTAATCAACTTTTTTTGTTTCACTTTGTAATATATAGAACACCATTTAAAACTACATCATATTAGAAAAAAAGACGACATCTTTCCTTCTCTAGTGCATACAAGAAAAGGGAAACACACTCGACAAGCACTCCAAAAAAAGAACCCGTGTCAAAGCACACTTGCAAAACAAGTGAAGAAAAATCCCTGAGCAGCAGTTCAAGGTACTCAAAATAGAGATGGGATTTATGGCCCTTTAGAGGGAGCCGGATCATTGGGATCCGTTCATTTCAAAGAGCCATTCAAAAGACTGGCTCATTTGGCTCTTTTTTATATTTATTAACTTTTAAGAAGCCAGCCTAGGGTTAATTCATTTTATCCTGGAAATAATCACAGGGAGGAATGATGGGCTGAGATTTGGATCAGAATAATTTCTGATATGGATTCATTGTAAACATTCCACTGCCATATCCCTCTGAGTTTACAGTAAGATCACTATTTACCCTTTGTAAAAAGTGTGTCTATGTGTGTAAACCTACTTTGACTTATGTTATTCATGCAACACCTAAACACTTATAAATACAGAATAAAAAACAATGCAGGCTACAATGAAGTTCCATGCAAAAGCTTTTAATGCACACCTCATGCGACATTTGCATAATGAAATAAGCGCTCCTCCCCATGCTCTATCAGTCTGCCGATTCTGACGCACTCGCTTTTTAAAAAAAAATTTACTGAGGCACACACGTGAAGGGAGCGTGGACATGCAAATATTGCATGAGTTGTTGCGCTTATTTCATATGCAATGCATATGAAATAGGTGCTCCTCCCCATGCTCTCTCCGTCTCACTCAGTGGAGGAGCAAGGAGGAGCTTGTGTGAGCATCTGCGTGAACCATTACTGTGAATTCAGGGAGAGAGAAAAAAAGAACGGCTCCCAACCAAATGCGACTTGGTTTCCATCGTTCATGTTGATAAGCCGGTCAAAAGATTCGGATCGTTCCTGAACGTCACAACTCTAACTCAAAACATTGACAAAAGGGATAATCAGTCTGCTCTCCAGAAGGCTGTGATGAGGTGTACTTGATCCCTCACAGGAACCAGTGCTGAGAACACTTTGCTTGACAATCACTGCAGTCAACAGCTGTGCAGCACTATACGGTTCACAGGCCTGAATAGCAGAGTTCAACACACAATCATCACAAAAGGATCATCATCTCATGAGTGCAAGCTCATGAAGATGGAAGATGGGAAGAAGGGAAAAAAAAGAATTTAGAGTATCTCAGGCACCTTTCAATAAACTTGGTATTTTGCTATACATCAGATATTGAGTTCAATTCTTGGATTATTAGTTCACCTTGCAGATGTCATCAGTTTATATTTCCACCATTAGACACAGTTGGACCACCTATGGACACATGCACAGATTCAACCCTGTGTTTCCAACCACACGCACCAGGGAAAAGCACACTTACAGCCATGAATTCGGCGAGTTCCCCCTGGAGAAGGTTCTTCATCTCGGCTTTGCTCAGTTTGTACTTGTCCCCCTCCTTGGACGAGTACAAGTGGAACACTCTGATCAGGCCTTCCATAGCGCTCTCCAGCTGGGATGCCATAGTATTGGATGGTTCAAATTCCTGAGGGGTACACCAACAGGAAGAATTCTGTTAGACCGCTGCAACATCCTTCAAAATAGGTGACTGCTTAGAAAAGTACAATAATAATATTTGTGTTATGTCGACTGGGAAGTGTCTTTATTCATTCGCGGTATTTGATTTTGTACGTTAGCTATAGACCATGTGCAATCATATTCTAGGAATGATCAGGAGCTATTCGAGTGTGTTCTTGTGCGCTGTTGGGGTTCAGTGTTACGAGCCTAGAAATAATGATGCAAGTATATCATAATAAAATCATCCACGGTCAATGTCACGAAGCGCTTTATGAGCAGCATTATGGTTCACACATCATCGCAGGGTCAAGGAAAGTTAACAGGAGTTAACAGCATCCAAATTCGCCAACCTAACCCGACTGATATCTGACACTGTCCTAGAGGGGCACAGCAGCGTCACAGCGCCCAATCTGACAAGTTTCCCGTGGAGCAACAAAGGACAAGACCTCCTACAGAGACACGGAGATCGTCAAGGGCAGCTTGGGAAGTAGAACGTGTGGCGCAAGAATCGCTTTGCCATTACATTAACGCAAGTCATTTGATAGCCACTACTCATCTAGCAATCACCCACCGCCGCCGTGACGTGGTGCTTGGAAAATGGTGATATTACTGATTGTCATACCTTATAGAGAGACATTCCGCCATCAATAATGCAACCCAACGGTCCATAATGCATGTGTGCTGAGAGACGACGAGGACGTGACCCATTTAGTAGAAAGAGCTATGCAGACGAAAATGAGGCGCTTAAACTGTACATCACGTCTACTTAATAAAGACGCTGCCATGACCTTGGCTCCTATCGTCACCCCCCACACCACTCTACATTCAGTTCAAAATGAATGTAGATTAGTAGGCTAATCATCCATTAATATTTCCTTCACGTTTCTACCCGTGCGCGTAAACGGATCAAACAGAATGTGTCCCCATCTCACATGCACAAGTGATACTTTAATTTGACGAAATTGTTACTTAATATCTGTTTGGAAGGTGCCAGAAGTTTAGGCCTAGAAGACGGACAAGTTAGTTAAAAAAAAAGCAACAACTCACGAACTCACCTCAGTCTTAACGTTATCACACGCCGGTGGACTGAGTCCTCACCACAACCCATCAGGTTAATATATGTGGCGTTGGAGATCAATTAAAACCTGGCGCCTCCTTTCGTGCTGCAGGGTCACCTGCGAGGAGGCAGGTGGGCAGTGACGTCACAACTAGCCTTTATCGATCAAGTCTATCAATGAAAGGGAAAATGCAAAGTATGCACCCTTAAAATGAATGCATATTCTGTTTCATTATGCATGTATATTTATTATTTTTTTATTTGTATTTATTCATATGTATTTATTTATTTGTATTGTATGTATTTCTTATTTATTAAATATGTATTTAAGTACGAAACACCAAAGCCCCATTCAGAGTTAGTAGCCCTAAATCTCACTATAGTACAATACGTGTTTACGTTGGTGCCGTCCCGGGGGATGGCAGTCGACGGTGAAGGCTATACTACAATCAATACTAACATTGAAACATTGTTAGTATTGAAATAATAAGCTTGTAACCTAATGCACATATTAGATCTAAAAGGAAATACATTTCAAATTAAATTAGTTATTTGATTTGATTGTTATTGACTGGATAATATTGATAAAGCCTTTGTGGGCAGCCCACAGTGGGCTAATGTGGGAGTATAATTGGAAATCATTTTTAGATATTTTGGTAAAGATAAAGCTTCTGATTACTGGTTTAGTGTTTTATTTCAAAATAATACATTGTTGATGTAAAAATATATTGCAAATGTCCAGCATTTTGGGGTTTTACAGTCAAAGGATATGACATAGAAATGTACATACAAAAAATGTAATAGGCAGTAAACTTCTGTGAAGCAAAGCAATTCTTTCATAGACTACACTTCAAACGAAATCCTTTTCGGAATTGCACAGTCAACGTTTCAGAACACTATTTCATCTTCCTCACTTGATCCCCTCTCCACTGCTCATGATTGTCATGTTGCCACCTGGTGGACGAATATAATTCAGGTCCACCAGAATTACAGTATATAGATTATATAATTCATCCAGCCAGCCACAACCGATCCTGCACCATAATTATAAGGCCATAAGGTTTCCAAACTCTTTTCCCAAATATATATTCACAGCTCAGTACATGGTTTTGAAGTTCAAAACAATGAAATTCAATCTTTAACAAAAAATAAAATCTAGTACATCTTGATGCACACCATGGAACAAAATAATGGAGTACTTCATAACAGAATGCACAAAAAGTGTCTATGGCAGTTAAAACAATCCTGAAACCCAACCTTCTGATCCTTAAAGCGTGATTAGAGCTGTATGTGCATGGGTCTGAATCTCTGGTTGTCCCTTGTGCATCTGCATAACATCTGTACTCTGCTAAGGTTTGCGTGTACATTGCTTCGCCAATATGTGACTTCTCAGAAACAGATGTTTCCCTCAAAGCTTAGGCAAGCGATTTATTTAGGTAGAATGTTGTCCTATTTGTTGAAATTCTGTTTACATCTCAACGTGCAATCGATAAATCAAATGCTCTGCCAAAAAAAAAGGCAAGACATTGGGGTATCTGTGGCTGTCACAGGCCTGTCGTAAGCCTGTCCAATCATTTCATTCAGGCCAAATGAAAGGACTGGGTGGCGTACCTGCCTGCCTGCACACACCTGCCTGCCCGTGCACTCAATGTACATTACCATAAGGCTAGGCAGACCTGTTCCTAAAGCTATATATATATATATACATATGTGTGTGTGTGTGTGTGTGGTTGGCTCAGCGGTCCCCAGCCTCTGAAGCAGAAGAGAGTCAATATACATGTCTTGCAGTGTGTCACCTGCCACCACAGCAGGTGGTTGAGCAGAGTGCATCATGGGAGAGCACTTTGGAGCCTATGTTCATGGCTGTTCAGCGTCTATCATCAGGATTTCACAGAGAGAGCCAGACGAGCATACAATGATTACCCACAGCAGGAAGGATGACTGTGTGAGTGTGTGTGTGCATGTGTATGTAGCCATAGCCATAGTAGATGGCTATGGCTCTTGGTAAACTGAGACCAGACCAGTACATTTTCATCCTCTATTTTACATCCTATATTACATCCTATATTACATCCTATATTACATCCTCCCAATTTCGTTGTATGCACCGTCATATAATGACAATAAAGACTTTTGACTTGACTTGACTTATTTTGAAGGACGTGGCATTGATTTTGGTGCAATTTCTTCCAAAGTTTATCTTTAGTAAGCTATTGGAATGCGCTGGAGGATTAGTTCTTCATTCATCTCCATGTCCGCTTCGTGGAGCTCTGCTTCAATAATCCCATTGTCCTCCTGTTTATCTGGCTCATGGTCCTCCTGGGGAGGTTCTATCACAAACACCCCACCCTCTGAGGACGCCCGGCTTCTGGCGCTGCCACCTCTGGTCAGAGACGGCTTGCCCAGCACGCTCTTCAGCTGTGTCCAGAAGAAGGGCTGCTGCTTGGGCTGCTGCGGCCACTCCAGGTAGGTCTTGGTGCTCAGCATCTTCTTCAGCTTGCAGTACTTGCTGGGCAGGGAGCTGGGGTCGATGGGCTCCATCACCACCAGGATGACGTCGCTGAACGTCTTGCCCATGGCTCTCTGCTGGGCGAAGTAGAGCTCGTAGTTGCACCACTCGCTGTTCACAAAGTGCCGCGAGAGAACAAAAATCACCTGTGGGGAAAAAAAAAAGCGGAAAAACTGTCAAATCAGCTCCTACTTTGTGCTCTTCGACACACGCACGTTTTCCCGAAGTACCGCGTTACCTTTCGGCTGCTTTCAATGTTGTCGATGATGTTGTCGATGATCCACTTTCCGGGCATGAAGTCCCTCTCGTGAATGCACAGGCGGTAAGGGTTCTTGTTGTTCTCCAGGCAGGGCAGGAGCTGATCCCTGACCCAGTCTCCGTCTGAGTGACTGTAGGATATGAAGGCGTGGTACGCAAAGACCTCACCCTGCCCGGCCACCCGCTCCATGTGGGCTCTGTATTTCGCCCTGACTATCTGGTAGGTGGCCTTGGCGTACCAGGGGATATTGAAAATGTAACAAATCAGCATCAGTATCATCACCACGGCGGTGGTCACGGCAACCGAGATGACAATCACCAGGCGTATGTCACAGGCCACTTGCGCAGGGAAGTAAAAGGCGATGAGAGTGTTCAGGAAGGGCTCCGGGTGGTAACACTTGTAGTTCTCAGGCCACTCGGTGAGGTTCACCCTCCCCTGGGCCTGGGTCTGCTGGATGAAGGCACGCAGCTCACACGTGCAATGGTACGGGTTATTGCCGGCACTGAGGCGAGACAGTCGCGGCATGTCCCCGAAGGACTCCACGCTGATGACCCCAAAGGAGTTGCCGTCCAGGGCCAGCGACTGCAGGGACGCGCTACTCCAGTGCGGAGGGATGAACTTGATTTTATTCCCGCTGAGCAGCAGTTCGGTGAGCTCGGTGGCTTGGTCGAAGAAGGCCATGTCCAGCTGGTCCAGGCCGCAGTTGGACAGGTCCAGGTACCGCATGGTGGTGGGCAGACACTGCAGGGCCTCGCTCACAAACTGGTTATGGTGCGCGATGAGTCTGGTGATGTTCGCCCGCCACACGCAATGCCTGCTTCCCGCGCGGGAGCCCAGCCGGTTGTTGCTGAGATCCAGCACCTGCAGTCGCTCAAACCCCATGGTCAGGTAGGACATTTCCTTCAGGCTGACGAGGCTGTTGGTGCTGACGTTGAACGTGTGGAGGTGGGGCACCACGCCCGTGTAGTCGCACAGCTTGTTGTAGAGCACAGAGTCCTCCAGGCGGTTGTTGGAGACGTCCAGCAGCTCCACGCTGCCCATCTCCTTCCAGGCGTCACATGGCACGCTGTTGAAGTACACGTACCGCAGGGACAGCTCTTTGACCTTGTTGAACCACGTGAAGCGCCAGTCAAATCGCAGCACATCAGGGTTACTGATATACCTGGTTGGACGGATAATGTAAATAAGTGAATTGAAACATGACAAAACGCACATGAAAAATAAAACTGACTGACTGAGTCCGCTAGTTAGTTACTCTACCACTTTTAAAAATGCATTTTTATAAGTGCTACTTCTATTACTTTTTAGTAGTTTAGCCGACAATAACCATTCAACTACCCTTCCCAGAGGACACTTACCAAAGGTCCAATCTATCCAATTTCAGGTTTGTAATGCTGGATCCTGCACCACTGTCTATGAAGGTGGGTGAACGAGCAAAGTCAATGTACTGAAGCCTCAGTCTCTTCACTGTGTTGGCCTCCTGTAGGTTCATCAAGGCCATCCGCAGAAGATTCTCGTTGAATTTTCCGCGATGAAACACAAGCTGGTAGGCCTTAACGTATCTTAAATTGAAGAAAATGTCTTCCTTCCCCTGGAAGTACATGAACTCAAATAGGTTCCGGAACTGGATTCCAGCGAAGGTCTTGTTTGCAATATCGCTCAGCATCAAAGGGAGAGCTTCAGGTCTTTGGTCGATGGCCATATCAAACCCCATCTCCTGTGTCTGGATCTCCTCTAAACTACCAAGTTCATAGTAACTCAAATTTGAAATGCACTTGAGAGCAAAAGTTTGTAATTTAATGTTTTTTAATGGCTGAAAGTCCCTCTTTTTGACTCCCATGACCAGGGATCCACCCATAGAAAGGACTTGGAGTTTGACAAATTTGGAGAAGCCTTGGACTAACGTGGGATGTTTGTAGAGGTTATTAGACATGAAAAGGTACTTGAGGTTTGTTAGAGGCATCAGAGCTGTGGCAGGGATCTCAGGCAGGGAGTTGTTGAATATGTTAAGATACTCCAGGATGGGGTTGTGCTTGAAAGCATCTTCATTAATGTGGGAAATGTTGTTGAACTGCAGCAGAAGGACCCGAAGCCGGGGGAGATTCTGGAAGTCTTCAGCACGGACAGCCTGCAGTCTGTTGTAGGAGAGATCTACCCTCTCCAGTGTGGGTGGAAAGTGTCTCCAGGGAATGCGGTCGAGCTGTCTCCCCATGCAGTCTGCAGAAAGGCCAGAGCTGTGTATGCGACAGGGTCCTTTCTCGAAGGTTGTTGCGGGGATGGTGGACGTGGTCAGGGGGTGAGACATGACCACTGCAGAGATCAGAGCACTCAGGCTCAGAAAAGTCCACAACATTGTGGCCCGATCTGAAAACCAAACAGAGAGGAGAGGATGTTGAGTATTGTGGCTGCCTTTCTGTGTAAATCCAACAGCTAGGCAAGAGCTGCCTGTCAATTATTGCCTGACTCGGCATGTGGTAACTCTTGTGTTGTACCCTCCCTGAAAGAGAGAAGTGAATGCCCAGTCTGTCACGCAGAAGCACCTAGAAGGCCAGTAAGATATTGGATCAGCTTGAGGGTTAACGGAAATGTCCCTCGCTTTCTCTCTGTTGCACCCATTGAGTAAAACTAGTTCATGCAACATGCTGGTTTGAAATGCAAAAACTGTTGACAGAGGATGTGCAGTAATCTGAGTTTGAACTGCATCATTTATAAGAAAAAACAAATAAATAAAAAATCACTAGTTGATAATAAATTATATATATACATATAATTAATCAATAATGTTTATGTATATATATATATATATACATACATTAGACCTGATCTATATTCAGCCTGATGGATAGCCATCATTACAGAACACGTGAACAAGCACCAACACAACAAGGCCTGGTTTTATCCCACAAATAAAAAGCTTTATCCCCTTGTACTATTTTGGTACAAAATCAGCAAATTGGCTTGTAAAATTGTTTTGTAATGTACTCAAATCAAGTTTAGTAGCTATTGTAACACATAGGGAGGTTGATTCACAGTTGAATACATCCACACTACCAGATCATGCAAATATCTAATATATAGCAACGGCAACCTCAGCCACATCATCTGAGAAACACAACCGATGAAGAACAAATCAATAATAAAAGACAAAGACTGCAGAGACTGGCATATTCATCACAAAGTGGTCCTTTACACGGCATAGCAATAATCTCTACTTACATACTGTTCCTGACAAACTCACCCTGAACCCACTCTCACTCTGTGTCCTCCCCTTAATCTTAGCTTGTCAGCCTTGTCTCGGTGACCACATTGTTGTCGTTCCGTAATCTGGCTTTATAACCACACTGAACAAACAGTTGGATCCAAAGACATGACAAGGCTTAAGTTAATATTTATGTTTGGGAAAACGTGGCCAATAGATAGCAGTAAATCAGCAATTTCCTTTTATATGCTTTTATAGTTTACTACGGGTGGGGGTGGGACTATGTATCTCTTATCAACTTATCTAGGCTAGGGGTTCATATGAACTATACATATAAAATATATAAATATATATAAATATAAAAATGAGAGGCCATTTCCCAAAACAGTCAATATTCTCATAAAAGGACACCACAGAACAGGAATATGTAATATTCATATCATACTGACCTATGTGTTTTCAATATGATGTCAACTACACTGTACTTTAGTATCTGAAATAGTATCATATTTTGGACTCTTTAGGAAAACACGTAACTTCTCATGTAGTACTCTCACATGAATTTGAATCTGGTCAAGAAACTCCTACAGAGGTCAACAGTGGTCGATATTACTCATTGTTCTGCTTAGTAAATATTTTAATGAAATAGACTGTATCCATGCAATGATTAATTGTCCTCTCTATTTGTTTATGGGGCTGCTACTTCCTCATTCCTTATTGTCATATTATTCTATCGGAAAAAAAATCTGCTATAGTAATTATTAACAAATTAGAACGATGAGCTGTTACTAAACACTGACTATTTTCTGTGCGCCTAAACATTATGCATGGCCCACAATTGATACAACTGCGTTTTAAAGCTTTAAAACACAATTTCACCACTTCACATGGTCAGCAGGGTCAACCATCTGCACAAGCCCCCTATAACGTGTTTGGGTACATTTACGGTGTCCACAGGTCTGAAACTCAAACTAGTAAGCCATTAAGCTACTAGATACCATGGGTTTGTCTCTCTCATAGTTGTTGAATTGGGTGGATTTGGGTAAACAGAAGGAACGGAACAGTAGTACCAGATGTTGATCATTAACTACC
>JAOPUH010000008.1:7502554-7512750 GCA_027123175.1 Urophycis cirrata
TTGATTTAATTGTGTAGAACCGATACATTGATCTTTTTAAAAGGACACATTTGGTGTTAAAGGCCATGAAGCAAGACTCAAATTTGGAACAAGCAATTTTAGTTTTTACCACCTACTAATTAACAGCAAAAACAAAAGGATTCCCATTAAGAACACCAGACACCAACCTCATATGACCAACCAAAGTTTTTAATTGAATGTCCATAAGAACCATAGCCCAAAGGAGGTTCCCCTGTGGCAACAGTTCCAAGCGATATCTATGCTTGGAACATGTAACATGTTGGAACATGGAACTGTGATCTGAACATGGGATCTTATCAATAATGGCTTCAATGCCAAGGTTAGCAAAAATATCACTCCGTTCTCTTGGTCCACAGCTGGTTGGCGGTTTAAAGGTGTCTTCCAGTGTCATGAGGGCTGTTTCTTCAAATACTTCGCCCCTGATGGGCTCATATAACCTTTGTTTGGTTTACCGATGACAAAGGAAGGTGATCCTTGTATTCACTGTCAATACTTTGAAATGATTGAGAGGTAATGCGGGGTCATTCCCAGATGCACAGTGAGCTTTAAAAGATAACATTACAAACATAACAAATTGTTATACTTGTGAATTAAATGGATGGACAGCACTAGTCTGTCTACTAAGGGCTGCGACTCCAAGTGTCCACACGCAAGTCCAGAGTGGTGGCATCATAGACTCATCTTAGTCTTTCTCATCCCCCGGTGGAAGAGGGGCTAAAGGTGGGGGCTCGTCTTCCTCAGAGTCAAACTCTACATTTTCGTCTTTCACCCACCGGCCACTTCGGTCTTGGAGCCACCCGTCACTAAAAACAAAACAAAACCCAAAATAAGCGTGCACACAGACACACACACAAAGGGTGAACAGAAAGCTTGTGTTATACTGACATCTAGTGGCGAGTTGTCCCAAGAACAATAACAACGCATTTCATTTACCTTTTCAATTGGAGGTAGTGCTCCAGTTCTCTCCGCCTCTGGGCTGTTACAGGCTCCGACGCTCCTGCCTTATGTTCCTTTTTACCTCTGGACGGCTTTGTGTCGCTGATTTGGACTGATAACAGACACAAAGCAACCAATGATCAAACTCGGGTCAAACTCTGTCTACAAGAAGGGCCAAAGCCGACTCTTTTTCTTAAGGAGGCTAAGGTCCTTTAACATCCGCAGGGCGATGCGGAGGATGTTCTACGAGTCTGTTGTTGCCAGTGTGATCTTCTTCGCTGTCACATGCTGGGGCAGTGGGATGAGGGTCGCGGACACCAACAAACTTAATAGACTCATCAAGAGGGCTGGTGATGTGGTGGGGGAGGAGCTGGACACCCTGATGTGGCAGAGGATGCTGGCACAGGAGGAGGCTGTCCAGGTTACGATCTATCTTGGACAATTGGCTCACACCCTCTCTATGCCACACTGGAGGAGCACCTTCAGCAGAAGACTCCTTTCACCGAGATGCACCACAGAGCGACACAGCAGGAAATCATTCCTGCCTGTGGTCATCAATCTACACAACACCTCAGTCAGAGAGTCAGCCACCGCCTCTCTTTAAGTGGTCACTTATCACTTTATAACTTGGACATTCACTGATTTCACTGACCTTTATATTTCTAATTTATTAATTGTATGTATGCACATTGTGTATGCTATTTGTTTTTATAGTGTATGCCTAGATGTATGTATCTTTATGTATATTTTTACACATTTTATACTTATATTTCACTGTGATTACTTCTGTACTGTTTTTCTGTTTTGCTTTTCCCTTTTCCCATTCCACTGGAGTATTTGTACCAAAAGCAATTTCTGTCTGTCTTGGGCTTGCGTGACCATGCCCTTCTCACATGCTCGGTGTACCTGCCGTGCAGCTCCTGAGGGTGCTTGCAGCAGGGGTTTCCTTTGTACCTGCGATCCTTTCACACGTCTCAAGCAGTGCTGAACCGGATGGTGCTGGGGGATTGGCTGGCTCTGAACCACTGTCCTTTTCAGACAGCGTGCTACAAAACAAAAACATTTTTTAAATCACCGTTCCAACCAGGAGTGGTACTTTCAAAAGTGATTGGATGTGACTAAACCAAATGGTGATAAAGAGGTTGAAAAAAAATGCACTGACCTCACCTGGTCTTTTTGTGACAACTGCTATATGGAACAGTCTTTAGCAAAGCATGATGGGTAATCTTCCTGGTTTGTACCAATAACGGGGCTGAACTGGAAGGTTCCTGAAAAGACCAATGCTATTAGCCCAGTCTTACATAGATGGTCTGGAAGAGAATAGCATTATCTTGGAGGAGCAATAATGCAACATGGCGATGTTAGTTATTCTCACCTGTCTTTCATTCTGATTGTTTTCTTCCTCTTGCACATAGTTTGTATGTCGCCTCTTTGTAATTTCATTTTTCAGCTGGGATTTCTTGCCATAGAACCACTTCATCCCTGTGTGTGTACATTTAGAGAATTTGGGCTGCTGTGGCACATTTCAATGGCATATGTTCACAACATTTTACTTATATTGCTCAGAACGTTTATATTGGCACTAGCAATGAATAGAGAGTATAAAACCCTATACAAATATATAAATATTGACTTGAGCCAAAGGAGTGTCAGAGTACAAGACGCTCTCACCAGACCGTTACCTTCTAGGTGCTTCCTCCCCTTTCTGTGGACTGTGAGCATGTCAACGGTGTCAAAAATAGGGCGGTTGGTACACACAAGACAGGTGTATCTGGAAACCCAAAACAAACGGCAGCTGAATCAATAAATGGAATGTCTAATAGCTCGAAGCGCGAAGCTTTGGGTGAAATGTGTTGCGGTGGCGTTACCTGCCGTTCTTCATCAGGGCGGCTTCATCCTCTGGAATAAAATGTGCCAGCAGATCAGCCACACGCCGTTTCTGAAACAGATGGCCAGTTGGTGAAGCCAAACTTCATGTGAGAAGCTATCAAAGCTGAATATCTCTTGGGAAACGTGTGGAGATGTACGCTCAGAATGAACACGCTGCTTACCTTTAAAACATTTAATTGACTCGGATCATTTCCCTCCCTTTTAAACGACATTTTGATTGGTAATAAGTGTTGTGACAAACAAGGCAATGCAAGTTAACTACTATCTTTAATATTGTTAACAATCAGACTCGATCAGGGGTTTTATTTTGATGGGTCTCTTCCTGATTCAAAGGGATGCATGATGGGATATATCCGGAACTGCAACCATGACAACCAAGTTCTTATCGTACATCCATGATGACAAGCGACGAGTTGTTTTTATTTTGTTTTTTTTTAAGTACTATTTAGTTTGTTTAACTAACAGCTGCGAACTACACATAATTAATAAGCCATTGTTTGCGTTGACGTGACCATTAGTTACTACTCTCATTGGAACAGTGCGCTGCTCGTAACGCGTCGCTGCTCGCAGGGGCACGATTGTCGCGTGATCGGCGGAGAATGTGACTCGGACTAGTTTTACGCCCCGCGCGCAATCTGTAGATCAGGAGAAGTATGTCCGCCGACGAGCGACCCTCGGCTCGGCCGGGCGGCAGCGGGCTGCTCCGCGGGCCCCGCAGCCGCTCCTACGGTACGTTGGTCCAGTGCTGTCCGGTCCGTCCGGTACCACGCGAAGTTCTCCAACAACACACAGTTCAGCCCGGAGACACGCTCCAAGGCCTTGCGCTGAAGTACGGGGTTTCTGTAAGTGTCTCTGTAAAGCTGTAGTAGTTACTCAGGCGTTACATTGCAGAAGTAGTATGCACGTTATTTTTATAAAGGAGTGTATTTGTGCAGAAAAGTTAAGTTATACAAAAGACAACTGTAAAACACCAAGAGCCTACACCAAAATAAAATCCTAGGCTACATGAAAGCTTACCGGGCTAAACAAATAATTCGGCTTGCTATTGTCGTACTATGTACTATGTTATCATGTAATGTGCCGCTAGTATTAACCTGTCTGTCCGGCTTTTGATGAACTATTCTATGCCTGAACATAAAGTGACCCCTCTTTCAGATGGAACAAATCAAGCGGGCGAACAGATTGTACACCAACGACTCAATATTTCTGAAGAAGATTTTGTTCATCCCAGCATTACTGTCACACTCCGGAGCTGGCAGCTGCTCGGATTTGCTCAAAGAGGATTCAGGTGAACGCACCACCTGTGCTTCCTCTCCGCATGACAACACAGGCGCGTCTGCGACGACGCAGGGCTGCTCGGGAGATGACGTGCCGGAGCTCTCTCCCATGGATTTCCTGAGAAGAATGGACTGTTTGATACGACAGTCCAAGAAGGCAGCTGTCCAGGGATGCCACGACGGGGAGAAACGGTAAGCCTGTTTCATTTTTTTTATTTTTTTTATTTCTCTTGTACAATTGTGGATACAACATGTAGACCTGCACATCGCAATATAGACACAATAATCATATAATATATTCAAATACAAAAAATGAGAGTCATTACATGCATATTAAAAAGTAGTTAGACAGCTCATTGGTCCAACTCTTTGGCTGTTTGGCTTCCTGGTTTCTGCGGACAAATAGTCAGAGGCGTAGTAAGGCTAAAGTCACAGAGGGTGAGACAGTCATATATCCGGTGAGACGTGCGTGACTTAAGAGGTCACTGCAACCTCAACCAACAGAAGGAGCCTCTGTTCTCATGTGCACTTTTACAGTGTGTTAAAAAGCAGAGGCATTGCTAGACATGAAGCTCTACCGGAGCATAGGCCCCCCATTACTCAAGTCATGCAATTGTTCTTGTGTGTATGCACTCTATACATGCATATATGCTATACAATAAGTTATATGAACCTACAGTGCTGAGCCCAGTGCCACTGCCACTAACATATTGCTGCTGCTGAAAGTGCAACTATTACTACTGGTAGGCCTATAGGAAAAAAAATGATTTTAATCTTTGTGAAAACATGTATTTAAACGTACATTATCAACATGTTTTAGGCATAAAAGTAATATCATGCGTTTGCAAATGATAACAAAACCCGACTCAAGCCATCAAACTGTTGCACATTTGTGTGCATCCGAACTCAAGGTCCACACCGGTGTGGGTTTGGAAGAAAGACCCATCCTATACCTGCGGTATCAATCTGAAATGAATTAACCTTTTAAAAGTTAACATTTTAACCTTTGTCAATTTAAATGAAATCAGTGACATATATACACGAGCCTTTAGATTTTTTAGATTTTTTCTGGGGCACAGCGCACCAATTTTGGTGGCCCGCGCCCCAGTAAAAGGGGTCTAGCGACGTCCATGACTAAAAAAGCAATGTGTTGCAAATATACAGTCTATGGTTGCAACAGGTTAAGGTAACCACCCTTCCCTTCCATTTTAAACATGATGCTGCACATGTAGTTAATAAGCTACGAGTCTGTCGTCATGTTCGTGCCGCTCACAATGCGCGTCACTCTCGACCGTCTTTGCCCCGGCAGGTTCGCCGCCATCGAGGCGGCCTGTAATGTCGGGGTCCCGGAGCGGCGGCGCTTCACGCGCTCCCAGAGCGCCGCGTCTGCGCAGGCGCTGAACCGTCAGGCGTCGCTGGTAGCGGTGCCGCTAACCGTCACCAAGCTCACAAAGACCATCAGGGCGACCGAGGACGAGATCTTCCAGCTGTGACGCTTGGGGGGCGGGTGTCCCCTGGTCCCCTGGTCCCCCCCCCCCCCCACCACTCTCGACGTCGCTGGGCTGAGACCAGGACCCCTGTTTGACCACAAGGGTGTGACGTTGAGTAATCATCGCGAGTCATAAAAAGGCCAAAATGTAGACCTGCCTGTAGTGACATCACACGTGGGCGTGTCCACCCGGATGTGTGATCGATTGATCGGGGTGATCAATACGTCAGGCAGCTAGGCGGACACTCCCGTATCTGTGTGATCTATATGTTAGGCAGCTAGGCGGACACTCCCATATCTATGTGATTCATGTGTCAGGCAGCTAGGCGGACACTCCCATATGATGGTACAGTCCACTGGGTAGACCAAGCCCCGTGGGTTCAGCTATTTCCTCACCCCCGAGTGATGTCACTATCAGGGTCAACCAGCCATTGGGTGAACTGTAAGACTGGCTAAACTGGAACTGCATTGCCAGCCTGTCTAGTCTTGTATCACTTGTTATTTAGTTTACGATGGCTGTACGTGGTGTGCTTTACAAGCTATTGCACTCCTGAAGTTTATTTATTGTTGGATGAGAAGCGCTTGACATTCGTGGATGGATGGGCTTCCTGTTTTATTTTTCATATATATTTGTCGTTTTCATGATAAGCAATAAGTCAAAGTGAAAGAATGTTTTGTATTCAAGTTGGGACTGGTCACATGAGAGCTCATGTTGCCAGCTGATCCAGAGCTATTTGTAATGCTGACCAACGGCCTGCTTATGTAATGTTCATATTTGCTTATTTATGCAGAACTTAGCTGTGGATAGCCGACTGTGACTTTATCCAAAGTCTGACTTTGGATAAAAGGACAAAAAAAGAAATGATCAAAAGGATGTTAGAAAATAATACCGTTAAGCTTCATGTTGATGACAATGTTTTGCATCCCAATGTATAGTTATTTGAATTAAATAGTAGTATGTAATACAAATGGTGATTCCAGTGTTAAGTTTGTGTTCAAATGATTGCACTACTTCTTTCAAGATGAACCAATTTCACTATTCCAAGCCATTAAACTAAACTTTAATTTGTATTCAATTTGGTTACTTAAAACACATAGTTTCTTATGCTAATAATCAATTATGGAGATTAATTTTATTCATACCAATACTCTGTTCCAAATCAAGGCAAATAACAATATCATTACCAATCAATTACAACCTCATCCCTGAATTTCACGTTTGGGTAAAGAATGTTCTGGTCCTGTTGGCAATGAGTGGCCCTGTTCACAGCTCGCTGTGATGTCGGCCTGCACCTTCATGAACGAAACCAGCAGGTTGAAGATTTTCATTTTTATAGGATTACTCAACATTATGGTGAGCAAACCCAGATTATCAACTCATACTATGCCACTATAGAATACTCTCTATACTATAATACTGTTCTATTCTGTTGTGCTAATGCACTCGCTTCACTTTACCCAGGCTGGGATTAATAAAGTGTGCTACTATCCTATCTTCTGTTACCTGAATGTACTATCACTAAATCTTTGTTAGGGGCTGGCATTGTGTTAGAAACACCACGTGTGTACAGTTCAAATGTGCATTTTTTTAAACAATTATTTAAAAGAGCATTGCAAACAAACTGTTTATGCAATATGTGTTTTTATGGAACCCTGTAATGTGAAGGTTTAACTATTTTCTGATGCATTTTGAAAATGTCGCCGTTGTGCTCTTACGTGGACGGCAAACCCTGCACTTGCAATCCCCAGGAGAGAAAAAAACAAGAACAGCACACAAATTCAAGTTGGTATTTATGCTTTTGTGGAACAACAAAGCAAGCGGTTTTGTGACTTCTCTTCACGCGTGTCCTCTGGATCCCCAACTAGATTATGACCATTTGTAAAAATGCAGATGACTCACCACATTAACCACAAGATGGCAGTGTCGTATCACTATGTAACTGAATAACCAATAATACTTAACGTCAGTAGTTACATTAAAAGATATTAAATATATAATATTGGACGGCACTTCCAATATTCATAGAGGCCTGCTGAAATCAGTAAAAATTTGTGACTGCATTAAAATGAACAAAATATACACAAGGCAAACTTTGAAGATATGCTTGACCTTCGCTCAACTACAGCAGTTTAGCCAACTTCTTCCTTTCTCTTTCTTTCATTCTTTCTTCCTCATACTCAACAGCTTTCAGAGTGACGGGGCGACGTCGTTGTACAGGAGTCCGCGCGTCTCCCATAGCCTACTGCTTTAATTGCCAGTTCCTTGTCTGCGTGTCAGACGTGAATATTTGCATCCGTCGCTGGCTATGAGTGTCTCTTCTTTACATCTCCCATGGGGGGGGGGGGCGGGTGGGCTGGTGGGCTTCCTGTCAGTTGGACTCGAGTCGGCCTCATATAGTGTCCTCCTCCAGCATTTTGTTGAGTCCTGCACAGATCTTGGTGAGGTGGCCGGCGAAGGGCCCTGTGGGGTCGTAGAGCTTGGTGAGGAGCTCGGGGTCAGAGTAATGGTTGAACACGTGGTTGATGCGGCCGTGGGACTTGGCGGTCAGGTGGGTGTTCACCAGCTTCAGCAGGAGGTCCCTGCAGCCGGTCAGGATCTCGGACATCACGGCCTTGTCGAAGGTGAACTCCACCTGCGGCGGTTAAAGATGGGGGAATCGTTGGACACTGCGATGTGATACATGTGACATCTTGACCTGTGACTGTCATGCTTTTCATAAACTGATGATACTGTGATAATGAATGCGAATGTATACTATTAGCAAAAGTGAAGTTGCAAATATATCCAATAATTTCAATAATATCAATACATTTATTATGTCCTCCTCACCCTCAATTGCACACACGCACAGGCGCACACACACTCCCACCCACATTGTTAGATATCAACATGGACCCTTGTTCCTCAAGGGACAACCGTCGCTATCCCAAGCAAGGGTGGCTAGCATAGCAACTGTTGTTCCTCAGAGAGCAACAGTTGATATGCTAACCACCAGTTAGCACATTAACTCCTCTATAGGAGTTAACGTGCTAACATACCGCATGGCGTCGTTAGCAAGGGGCTAACCTCATGGAAGCTGATGGCCGTCATGGCCCCTTGGCGGAGTTTCCTCTTGAAGTCCTGCGCCAGCTCCATTTCCTGCTTGTTGAAGCAGTTGTGTCGGAACAGCACGCCAATCTTGACGGCGATCTTCACCAGATTCTTGGTCACCTTCTGGGCCTCGGAGCGGTTCCCGGAATACTCCTTGGAGACGCGGTACAGCTCGTCCAGGATCTCGCTGGTGGTGTCGTCGATGAACATCTGGACAGAGGACTTGGTGGCCATGCTGCTCAGGATCTTCTTCTGGGCCTTCAAGGCCATTTCCTTGGAGTTGAACGTCTCCATGGTTACCTGGATGTCAACAATAACAAGAGTTGCATGGTTAAATGTGCAGTAAAAACATGATCGTTGTGACATATTTTGCTGAAAGTGCAAGTGTCATCTGCATGAAAGAATGAAATTGGCAATGAAAAAAAATAATGACTTATGAAGTATGAAATATGAGGTGAATCAAGTATTTACAAGAGATAATTTAGTGAAGTTACTGGATACAGTGCGCCGCTTTAAACAGTCGGAGATCCCCATTGGCTGCTTGATTGATACCAATAAAGATAACCTCCACTCACAGTGTCTGTGTCTGCATGTTTGTTAGCTATTGTTTTGTTCTGGTGTAGTTGCTGTTGAAGGTACCCTTGGTAAATGTCCTGTGGTTTACTCGGTAGCTAGGAATGAGTCCCAACCGTCCTGTAGAATTTAATTCTCTTCCAACTCGTCCACAACAACAAGCTCATTATGGCTCTGGCTTCGTCCTCATACTGCCTGAATCCACAACTCAAAAACACCTGGAGTTACTAGAGGTTAGCCAACAGGGCGGCTCCTCCCACCCACACCCCTTTTTCGGTATTCTGAAGAAATGCGTCAAGGACAAGGGTATTTACAGGGACAGCCGGGGGAAGAGAGAGAATCACCCACAATTCCACCTGTTAGGTCCTCAAAAGGACTGCAAGTCTTTCATTACACACCACCGAGAACAGTGGGTAGGGGGAGGTCAGGTGCCTTGTTCAAGGACAGGGTAAGAAGTAAGTAGTTGTGGAGGCTGGAGGGCCTGGGCGAGAGGAATGAACACAAGCTCTGTTGCCCGTACGTCCCGGGGATTCTGGATTCTGGAATCAACCAAATCTAGCGTGTCTGACATTTTCGCCTCGCGATAATCAGCGCTCAACATTTTAACACCGAAAAAAAAATCTTCTCTGAATCTTTGATCTTCAACAGCAATCTAAAGTCAGTAGACAAATTAAAACTAAAAACATTACACACATAGATGAGTGCAATTGCTGCAGAGCATCCCTTTGTAATTAGTATTTTGGTTTCAAAATGTCTGCTGATGATATTTGCCAAGGCAATTTAGACAACATCTAAAATGTATATATATATTTGCCTTTGCATTATGTGTGGCATTTTATGCATGGGTGTGGTGTGTGTGTGTGTGTGTGTGTGTGTGTGTGTGTGTGTGTGTGTGTGTGTGTGTGTGTGTGTGTGTGTG
>JAOPUH010000008.1:8057362-8071743 GCA_027123175.1 Urophycis cirrata
CACACACACACACACACACACACACACACACACACACACACACACACACACACACACACACACACACACGCACGTGTTAAGGCCTGAGTCATGCACGGTGGAACAGTCACAAACATTTGTTGACACAAGGCCATAAAGGCGTAACAACACATTACAATATCAGTCAGGGATCCACACACTGCTGCCTTCAGTTCATCAGAGCTGAGAGCGCTCTCCTGTTCCTCTGAGGCAGGACAACAGGACTGACTGTTGGTCTTTCTCCTCCATATGGTTTCTTCTAAAACATGACAGTTATGTTTAGTGCAGTCTGTGGTCAAACATAGCACTGGTTGCCGCGTGGGGCTCCCCGGGGACGCGGCTGTGCTATTGCTGGATGGGGAGCGCTGCAGCGATGCCCTGCGTCCCACAGTCAGCCGGGGTCAGGGGTCATGCATGCACCCAGCTTCACAAGGAACGCTGAAGGGATGATTCATGTCCAGACGTCCGACACCATGGTGCGCGTCGGACACTCACACAACATGGGAAGGTCAGAGGTCATGGAGACAAAGCAACCCTTTTCAGGCTGAACGACAAACGGCAATGTGAACAATGCATTGTGAAGGACTTTACCTGGACTCCGTTCTATGGCTGCATGGAGAAACAGGAAGACAGAGACATTAGGCTTCAGCCTGTGAAAGGCGACCCATCAGTTCACCACAAACACATTTAACATGTCCGCTGCACCTCTGTGAGTTGTAAGACCTCAGTTTTCTCTGTAGAACTTCCATCTGTATGCAACGTCTGACATTGTCATTGATGATCCTTCAAATCCTATAGTCTGTGTATTTTACTGGAGTGTTTTACACCAAATTCATCACAAGCTTTTAGGCTCTTGAGTCTAAAAGGCCACTTTAGAAGCTCAGGTTTCTAGGCAGACAGCTCCCTGGACAGTGACTCTGTGATTCCAAGTCAATTCCCTCAAGATGGCTGTGCAGTGTCTTCCCTTGGATCTGTCCACATAATGCAAGTGGAAGTGGAAACTGTTCCTACCAACTGACCAGCTCTGGAACGGCGAGTCACAGCGCAGAGTGTTGCCGAGGGCAACTCCTGATTAGAGGGGTTCACAGACAAAGCACAGGTGTGGACCTGACTGCTGGCCCCATTCTTCCAGCTGGGTGTTTCTCTACAGGACGTATGGAAAAACACTTTTTATTTTTCTTCTAATGCGCCCAGGTTGGAACGCCATCTTGTGCCCGAGCCAAAGGCTATAAAAGCAACTAAAAATGGATATGGAGGAAAGTTTCCGCGTGATGCGGGGGGAGGGCTCATAAAAGGTCCGGAGAAGGGCAGGCACTGCGCCCCCCCCCCCACCGTGTACAACAGGTGGCGCGGCCCGCCTCGCTGACCGCTGCCCCTCGGCCCCCCGGAGCCGTCAGCCTCTCCTGGGGTCACGACCTGCCCCCCGCACAGCAGGCCGGGGCGATGACGTCATCACCACCGCAGCGGGCTGGAGTGTCACTAATGTATGATCATGTATGCCTGTTATTATGTGTGCGTATTATTATGTACATGTATTATTATGGATGCATCCTGCAGAGCTGGCTGCCTGGGGGTTACCAGCCTGGCATGGACTGGTTCCAAAACATGGATAACATCCCACAGCCGGTGAATAAGTAGAATGCGAGTGAAAACTGCAGTATATATTAGTTATCATCTATTAGTTAATATCTATTAATGGATACAGCATAACATTTACTGTCCTGAATCTGTCCTTTAAACGGTCCACAGATGAACCTTAAAGTCAGCCTTGACGTGAGCAGGCCAAGTGCTGACCTCCCCAGTCAGCAGAGCCCTCCTGGCCTCCCCCCACCAGGGGGCCCTGCAGGGTGAAGAGGCCCCCCCACAGGGAGCCGGGACCTGGAGCCCAGAGACGCCCAGAGAGCCCAGGGGGCCGGCGGCGTTCCCGTCTCGTTACCATGACGCCGGTGAGCAGACACACCGCCTTGCCGCAGCTCGTCTCGGGCGCCACGTCGCCGTAGCCCACAGTCAGGAAGGTGATGGCCACCAGCCACAGCGCCGTGTCGATGTTTCCTGTCCGCAACTGCTTCTGCCTGCAGGAGTCAGACGGCCTGGCCTCAGTGTGGTCACAACACTGGTGATGTTAATGATGTGCTGCTGGTTGTAACACTAGTGATGTTACTAATGTGCTGCTGGTTGTAACACTAGTGATGTTGTTGATGTTCTGCTGGTTGTAACACTAGTGATGTTATTAATGTCCTGCTGGTTGTAACACTAGTGATGTTATTAATGGGCTGCTGGTTTAACACTAGTGACGTTATTGATGTGCTTCTGGTTGTAACACTAGTGATGTTATTGATGTGCTGCTGGTTGTAACACTAGTGATGTTATTAATGTGCTGCTGGTTGTAACACTAGTGATGTTATTAATGTCCTGCTGGTTGTAACACTAGTGATGTTATTAATGTCCTGCTGGTTGTAACACAAGTGATGTTATTGATGTGCTGCTGGTTGTAACACGAGTGATGTTATTAATGTCCTGCTGGTTGTAACACTAGTGATGTTATTAATGTCCTGCTGGTTGTAACACTAGTGATGTTGTTGATGTTCTGCTGGTTGTAACACTAGTGATGTTATTAATGTCCTGCTGGTTGTAACACTAGTGATGTTATTGATGTGCTGCTGGTTGTAACACTAGTGATGTTATTGATGTCCTGCTGGTTGTAACACTAGTGATGTTATTAATGTGCTGCTGGTTGTAACACGAATGATGTTATTAATGTGCTGCTGGTTGTAACAATAGTGATGTTATTGATGTGCTGCTGGTTGTAACACGAGTGATGTTATTAATGTGCTGCTGGTTGTAACACTAGTGATGTTATTGATGTGCTGCTGGTTATTATATTTGTTTGAATCAATTCATTTCCTGTTTTTGTTCTCTCAATTTCACTCAAAACCTAAAGATGATTGCAGCATTCACTAGCTGACCAGTAAGCCTCTAAAAAGCTGTCCTGTAATCGCAGAAAGGGTCATTACAGCTCACCAAGGAAACTCAATTCAAAGACAAAAAGGTCTTTCATCACATTCTACAAACCAAAACATACCAGAATAAGATGGGAACAAAACCACCCATTAGGGTTCAAACGCGGAGATGACCTCATGCTGTTCTGTGTGCCGTTGGCTCGCACAGAGAAAATTATTTTCATTCAATCAGATATTAAGAACACATTCCAAATGGGAAAGTTAAATTGACCATCAAGGTTTGAGGGTAATGGGAAAGGCAGACAATGTGTGTGTGTGTGTGTGTGTGTGTGTGTGTGTGTGTTTGTTTGTGTGTGTGTGTGTGTGTGTGTGTGTGCGTGTGTGTGTGCGTGAGCGTGTGTGTGCGTGTGTGTGTGTGTGTGTGTGTGTGTGTGTGTGTGTGTGTGTGTGTGTGCAACACAGTCTCACGGCAGTTCGTGAAACAGTCACGAAATGTAATCTATTGATTTGTGTACATGGACACGAATTTCCTTTTTTTTCGTGATACTCGACTTTCAAACTAATGTATTTCAATGGAAGTATCTTTCGTGCCTGCACCACGTTTTTACAGTAAATACTACAGTACCCATGAGCCTCTTGGTGAAGACGCCAGCTAAAGCTGCCCGAGGACCTGCTGCCAGTTCTCTTAATGATATCCTGACCCTACGATGTCATTGTTAGGGGTTAGGGTAAGGGTTAGGGTTAGGGGTTAGGGGTTCGGGTTAGGGTTTAGGGGTTAGGGGTTAGGGTTAGGGTTAGGGTTATAATGAAAGTCATGCTGAGTGTCACGAAAAAAAGGGACATTCGTGTCCATGTAGACGAACCAATAGATTCAAACTATTTTGTGAGTATTTCACGAACTGCCGTGAGACTGGGTTGGTGTGTGTGTGTGTGTGTGTGTGTGTGTGTGTGTGTAAACATACATATGTGTGTAAACATTTGTTGAAAGATTGAAAATTTTAAAAAAGTCAGTATGAGTAAAGTATATTTGTGCTTGGAAGTTAAAATCATTGTCACGCCAATCAGCCCACGGTCTGCAGAACATGAAGGAGGCTTTGAGCAGAAATGTCAATATTTTAATCATTTCTCCGATTGAGTCAAGTGCCCAACTGGAAAATATTGTGTGCCCTTATCTAAAGAATGACCTTTCCAATTTGACTTCCTGGCATTGTAGATGTGAGTTGACTTGATATTGGGTACTTGAAGACATAACTGTGCATAATCACATGTGTCTAATCGCCTATAACAGCAACGTTATCTATATAATATGACAATGAACCACTCTGAAGACCCGCTTCAGTATGAGAACCATGGTGACTCAGTAGTTCTTGTTCCTTCAGACCAACATAGACCTTTACCTTACAGTTAAAGGTGCTTACCTTTACCTTACAGTTAAAGGTGCTTACCTTTACCTTACAGGTAAAGGTGCAGTGTGGAGTATTTGGTGGCATCTAGCGGGACAGGCTGGGCAGTAATGGAATATAATCTATATAAAGTATGTTTTAATTAGTGTGTAATCCCATGAGAATAAGAATCACTGTGTTTTCCCTTGCCTTAGAATAAGCCCTTCATATCTTCACAGGCAGCCAGACCTCTTCCCCAGAGCCCGCCATGTTGCACTGCCATGTTTCTACAGTAGCCCAGAACGGACAAACTGCTCTAGAGAGGATGCATCTTTAATTTAACAGATCAGGATCACCACCTTACTTGTAAGCTATGACTTTACAGGGAGCCTCATCACTTGACACGTGGCTACCTGATGCTGGATACTATTTTGGAAGTACCTATTGTACTACCTGTAGCTTCTCCTTCCCTGGTGGGTGAACAGGGAGGGGGAGGGGGTACCCGCCAAAACTCCACTAAACCCTACATACTGCACCTTTAAGTAGAGCCTTGCAATCGCCCTTCATCCCAGAGGTGTGAACGTAGAAACAGGTGTAGCTCCTTAAGTTAAAGTGGTCCTAATGGAGCTCATGTGATACACCTGGGTTCACCCATATTACGAACCTTAGAGGCCTACTGCAGCTCTTTTAGATGCACAGGCCTCTGAAGCCCTTCAGAACCGTACAGGTTCCCGCGGTCGGTCCCCGCGGTCGGTTCCGGAAGCCCTACCTCTCGCACAGGGTGAGCATCCAGGACGCCGCCAGCCAGAAGAGCAGGATGAAGGCCAGCAGCGTGCGTGCGGGGTACTTGTCCATCAGCACCTTGAGCACGAAGCGGAAGGTGAAGTTGATGTTGTTGAGCGAGCCGATGCTGCGGTACGAGGCGCTGAGCAGCACCTTGCTGTGCAGCAGGATGGCGCGGTGCACCAGGTACAGGCGCAGGAACATCAGCAGCGACAGCAGCAGCTCGGCGTCAGCCGCCCGGGCGCCGCGCCGCGCTGCCACGCACAGGGCGGCGGTGGCGGGCGAGTGGGAGGCGTTGGCGGTGTGCGGGCCGCGCAGCTCGGCGCCGGCGGCCGACATCTCCCAGTAGGTGCCCACCGGGTGCACGGCGCAGACCAGCAGCTCCAGGGAGATGAGCAGCAGCTTGTGGCCCGTCATGGCGATGCGCCAGTCCACGTGGTGGTGGTCGATGACGAAGAGCTGCGCGGAAAGTGACGACAGATCAGCCAGAGGGGGGCCCCCCCCCCACACCAGTTCAGTAGTTTGACTTTGAGCTCCGATGTGCTTTCACCCCGCCTGCTTTATCTCCTTCATGAAAACTGAGAGATATTTAAACTGTTTCCTTTTAATTATGCTGCCTTTGCGTGTTGCAGATATAGATGACTTGTGTGATGTCAGTCAACACAGCCCGCCCCCTCAACACACAGACCACCCTAACCCAACCCTCTGTAACACAGACCACAGACCGTACACCAAACAGACCACACATGTCATGTTGTAGTGGGCCTTCGATGTACATACATGATTAATCACTCTCTCACTCACCGACTCACTCACTCTCTCACACACACATAGTTTCGGACATTTATAGCTAAAGGAAGTTTAACCACATTCACAATAAATAGGCCAAAAGATAATTTCTGCAGTGGCTGAGTGTTTATATATAGAGTCAGAGTCTGCGTGTCTTGAATCCAGATAGGAAGTTAGAGTGGCAATCTTGCAGATCTCTGTTTCTTTCTCTTTGCCAGAGTTGCTGCTGCACGCACTCCTGAGCCGGCCTGCAGCGTGCGGAGGTGGCCCCGCCCAGGTGCTAACACTCTGAGGAGTGTTCAGTACCTGAGTAATACTGCAGCCTAAGGGGCTTTCATCAGTGGGCCGGAGGCTCAGGCCCGCTGCCTCATTCTGGAGGGATAGTGACTTTAACTGACATCTATTTCAGTTACATCTTCGGATCTTTGAGATTGCGCCTTTTAATGGGAGTTTTATTCAGAGCGTTTCCAGAGCCACGATCCAAAACTGTAAAGTTGGCTGATGAACAAAGGCCAAAGAATACTCACCCTGATGTCTTTATAATGGAACGCGATGATGAGGACCAGCAGACAGGCTGTAGACATGCTGATGGAGCAGTTGATGACGAAGGAATAAGAAGACCCCTGGAAGCATCAAACACATAGTGTATCACACACACTGGTGTATCACACACACTGGTGTATCAAACACACTGGTGTATCAAACACAATGTGTATCAAACACACTGGTGTATCAAACACACTGTGTATCAAACACCGTGGTGTATCACACACTGTGTATCAAACACACTGTGAATCAAACACACCGTGTAGACACACTGTGTATCAAACACACTACTGGTGTATCAAACACACTGCTATTCAAACACACCGTGTATCAAACACAGTGTATCACACACACTGTTGTATCAAACACACTGGTGTATCAAACACACTGTATCGAACACACTGGTGTATCAAACACACTGTATCGAACACACTGGTGTATCAAACACACCGTGTATCAAAAACACTGTGAATCAAACACACCATGTAGATACACTGTGTATCAAGCACACTGCTATTCAAACACATCGTGTATCAAACACAGTGTATCACACACACTGTTGTATCAAACACACTGGTGTATCAAACACACCGTGTATCAAACAGTGTATCACACACACTGTGTATCAAACACACTGGTGTATCAAACACAGTGGCGTATCAAACACACTGTGAATCAAACACACCGTGTATCAAACACAGTGTATCACACACACTGGTGTATCAAACACACTGGTGTATCAAACACAGTGTATCAAACACAGTGTGTCAAACACAGTGTATCACACACACTGGTGTATCAAACACACTGCTGTATCAAACACACTGGTGTATCAAACACACTGTGTATCAAACACACTGGTGTATCAAACACACTGTGTATCAAACACTGGTGTATCAAACACACTGTGTATCAAACACTGGTGTATCACACACTCTGGTGTACTGTATCACACACACTGGTGTATCACAGACATGATTGATGGATGGTCAGATGAGGGGTGGGTGATGAATGCATGATGTGTGGATGAGTGGCTGGATGATGAATGGATGGATGAAGGGGAGCAACTTGATGGCAGTTTATTTTCCACAGCTGATTGGTCTTCCATTCGTCGTGGACTAATTAGATGTCGCCAACATTTCCCCTCATTTCCACAGCGGAGGCTTCCCAACATCTTGCACGCAGAGTTTCTGAAAGTGTTCTGTAATGTTTTCCCTTTGGAAACTGTAATTTCAAGGCCCTTTAAACAGCCTAATGTGCAGTAACCTTAACGCGGCTTAATGCTGCACAGACGAGACGCGGGGCGTCACCCTGAGGGCCCGGGCCGTGCTGTCAACATGTGGCAGACGGATCCTAATGAGGAACTAATAAGTCTGCCTGGCGGGTGTTCTGCCACCGCGGGCCCCAGACGCCTGGACGGGCTGCACAGCTCAACCATCCAATTGACCCCAGCGTGGAAAGTTCTGCTGCCCCCACGGCTCAGTGTGTGGATGTGGACCTGGCGGGCCGGTCGCAGGGTTCTGGGGGGGAGCGCAGCCCACCACCTCTGCTTACGCTCTGATTAAACCGACGATGTGGAAACAGTTGTTGTTGGGGTGAAATGTGGAAAACGCTGCCGTTAAAAAACTTGCCTTAAATAGCCCTTTCTGGTGCACAGCAGCAGGTATGTGGCCCGCGGCCTCCTGTGTACAGTAGGGCTTCACTGCGCTGATTTAACGCGCCTCAGGTATTCCCTAATGCAGACTTCAGGTCTCGCTTTAACCTCCCGTACAGCTGATACAGAATATGACGCCAACGGCTGTAAATTGGAACTTTGATAGAAACTCTAAATATTCACTCTGTGTACATTTGCACAGTCAAGTCCTGTAATATACACACTGTGACTGATTCAGCTCTGAGGCTACAGGATGACCCTCTGCTCTCCCGTCTCATGTAACTGCTGCTGTTGATGGTGGATCTCCACGTGAGCCATCACCTCCTCAGCAGCCCTGCGCCCGTCTGGACGTTTGGAGGCATTAATGAGAGCTTGTTTTCCACCGGCTTGGGGAGCCGGGGGGAGTTAATGATTTGCTGGTTGTGTGGCCTGGCGTCGTTATCCGCAGAGATTTGCATCTGCTGGTGTCATGAGGACGTGCTACCAAATAGAGTGGAAATCCAACTCTAATCAGTCCGAGTCCGGCTGGTTCTGGGCCCAGGTGCAGAGCTGGGATGTCTACAGCCAGAACATCACCCCTGTTACCACACGGGGAAAACACAACGCTTGTGTTGTCTAAGAACGTCCTGCAGTTTTTACTGTAAGGCTGGATGCCTTCAGCATCACATCAGGAACTTAGGCCCCAAGAGAGGGCAAGCAGTCGGTTCTAAGACACAACTTTGAATCATTTTGCTGGAAAATAGCCTGTCTGATCTCTACTAGTTCCTAACTGGAAACACAAGGTGATGAGGGGTTCTTTCAACTATGAATGAAGGAATCACAGCTTTTACTGGCGATAAACTACAGATGGTAAAATGGTGTTAGCGATGAGCCCGCACCGTTTGACTGACGTAGAACACAGATTTCAAGAAGAAAAGAATGATTTCATTTTTCATGTTACATGTGGTTCTAATTAGTTTTTAGAGTTTGTGAAAGTGGCGTGTTGGATGGTGTATGTGAAGAACTAAGCTCCGTGTTGTACATGGGGGCTGCAGGACCACAGAGTCTCGGTCCTGGGGTTAGTTTCAGGCTCCTGACTGATTATTAAAGCGCATCGCTCCCTGTGTGGTCGTCATATTTCCCACCTTCCAGTATGCAAAACACAACCAAATCCCTGCATCCCCGGATGTCTGCAGCTTGGTTTGGGACGGGTAGGTCGTAACAATTGAAATAAAAACTGGATCATATTTTTTTTAAACGTAGGCTACATGTATAAAGCTGTGACGTAATCAGCGGGTCTGTTAAATAATATATAATCCGGACTGGCAAATATGTTGTATTTGTTGCATTTGTCAAATTCGTGTGTGTGTGTGTGCGCGCGCGCGCGTGTCTACGCGTCTGTGTGCGACACACGCACATGCAAAGCTTCGTTTAAAGAGCGTTTGTTTAACAGGCCCGTTTAATGTAACAATTAACATTCTGGGTGCATTGGTCAGCCGCGCCCGGAGCGCCGTTGGTCTCCATCGCGCAGACTAACGGGGAGAGGAGAGCTGGAGGTCCGCTTACCGGCTGGTAGACGGACGGACACATCTCCGCCCGGATGACCATCAACAGGACGCCGAGCAGCGCGACGCCTAGGGCCCACGCGCAAAGACGCTTCTTATCCTCCAGCACAAACTTTCTGTCGCGCAATCTGTAAAGGTTGTCCCCCTCGACGGACGTCATCCGCTTCGGCAGCGACAGTGGGACGGTTATCTCCGTCGCGTCTTCGCTGCTACGTCCGAGCAGTCTGTCGCAGTTGACATACTCGTCTTTGGAGACGCCTGGTGAGCCGCTGGTTGTCATTTCCATCTCCGGAGGCGGACACACGGGACGGCGACCGCCGCCACTCTCCCCGCTGTCCGCAGACGCCGGTCAGCGTGCGGGTCGTTGGGTTCCGACCGTATTTTCTTCCCAAGGACGGGAAGAAGAACCGGTTTAATAGGCCCACTGTAAACCAGGCTCCTTTCTCGTCCGTCGCTCATCGAAGTTGCTGGTGACCCACAGATAGTTATAGTGTACCAGTGTTCACCTTAACGCCCCCTAAAGCAGGCTGCCTGATAGCGTCTGAGCCACGCCACGTGTTTGTATTTGCATGGATGTGAGTCACATCTGTGGTCCCCAGCAGCGCGGCCGGGGGCTGTGTGCTCATGAGGTGATGACAGTATCAGAGGCCTGCACCTCATCCATAGCCTGTAGTCCTACACGAGAAGCTCCAAGTCATAAGGTAGGCTTTGGATCAGATTCATCTGACGCCCATGGAAGACAAATGTCCGTAGGTTATCCACTTTTCCTTTGAACGAATCACTGAGTAAAACACAGCAAGTAGGCTTATCCTGTTGAATGTGGTTGTGAATAGCCCACGTGGCTCTTAACACATTCGGTCTTCACACCTTCGGGTTTTAAAGCGTAAGTGTAAACTTATCACTAAACTTATTGTTTTACACTCAACATAGTTGTAAGTATGAACAAAAGCACCTTTTGAATGTAACGAGAAGACGAAGCTGCTCCGTGTGAGGATTCTGACCCCTGGTGGTCAAGTAACGCAACCGCACAGCTCTGGTCTGAAATAACGGCGACGCTGTCAATAACGCGAACATGATTTTGGACGCATATTGAAATTATGTCATTCATATTTAGACCCTTTTTTATGACAAACAGCTGATTTTCAAATGACGCTCTACATTGCTGTCCAGTGGTGTTTTGGTTACTTGACATAATGTATTATATGACGCATGTATGATATAATGAATTATAATATTTAACCCGGTATCAGAGCCAGTCTTTCTGGCTGCTTCAGGGAGTGTTGACGAAGTGTCCCCGTAGTGGGGTTGTGGTGGATCAGAACATCAGGACGTTCTGAGCTCACAGCTGGCATCCACACAATAACCACAGTGATCGTTAAGCGTGGCCCTCGCGTTTTAATCATCACAATACAGAACAGGAAACAACGACAAAGAGGACAAACAGAAAGGAATAAATAAACACACCGCTGGTTTCTCCATCACAGTAATCCCAGATCCAGTCAATGAAATATTATTTTCATATTCAAATGTGTGGGCAACATGACACAAACATGAGATAGCCACACCTTGATCTCAAATCTTATTAAGTGAACATCAGATCAAGTGGTAAAAAAGCATGTTATGTAGAGGCAGGTATAAAAAATGCAACACAAACGAAATATATGTATATAACAGAACAGAAAGATGAAATACAAATATCAGTTGTTTTTATTGCACTAAAAGCCTGCAGTATATACAAGCAGTCTTGTAAAAATAAATGTATCTTTAAATATACAAATATTGTGATTGTCATTCATGCAGGATATGAAACCCTGTGCTACTGTATTGGCTCTAAAAACATTGCACCTTGTGCGGCGTCAGCGAGGGCTTGGACTCACGAGAAGCCCACAGAACAGTCCACACAGCGAGGAGAACACTCAGACGCTAAATACCCCCTGCTGAGAGTCCCTGAGAGGTTCTGCACCTGCCGTGGAACGAGGTCCACACTGCAGGTGGGGTGGAACCCAAAGCGCTTCTAAAACTTTATTAAAAACACAAGCTGGAATAACTACGCGTTGGTAATACAAGATGTTCAAGAGAAGAAAAGGAATGAAATGACGTGTTGCTCAAATAATTGCAACATTTGTAAAAAGTTTACAAAGGCTAAAAGTGGTTCTATAAAATCCAGTGATTTCACATGATTGGCTTTATTCTTTGTAAGCCTGTGCGTGTCTCGGCTTTTTCAACTCTCACCGCCTCCTGGCCCCTCACCTGGCCCCTCACCTGGCCCCTCACCTGGCCCTTCACCTGGCCCCTCACCTGGCCCCTCACCTGGCCCTTCACCTGGCCCCTCACCTGGCACCTCCCCCTCACCTGGCCCTTCACCTGGCCCCTCACCTGGCCCCTCCCCCTCACCTGGCCCTTAACCTGGCCCCTCACCTGGCCCCTCACCTGGCCCTTCACCTGGCCCCTCCCCCTCACCTGGCCCTTCACCTGGCCCCTCACCTGGCCCCTCCCCCTCACCTGGCCCCTCACCTGGCCCTTCACCTGGCGCCCACAGGCTGCAGGGCGGCCTGGGGCAGCAGGAAGTGGGGAGGCGGCTGGGGCATGAAGTAGTACCCGAACAGGGGGGGCGGGGGCAGGGGCGCGCACAGCGGCGTGAGGAACACCGGGGGGATCTTCTTGTAGCGCGGCCAGGGGCTGGCCGGCTGGTAGAAGTACTGCAGGCTCACCGGCAGCTGGAAACAGAGACGGAGCGGTCAGACTCAACAACAGGTGTCCACCACCACTACAGCGATAGGAGAGAAGGCATGCAACGGCAAAACATTCAATATTGTGTTTCTGTCTGGCAGAAAGTGAACCACACCAGTGGAGCTGGCGGGGGTGTTGTTAATGTCTGGACAGATGTGCACTGCTGCACTGAGGGCCGCAGCTCCAAGGACAGGCCTACCAGGTTCCTGGAGAACTTGGTCTTTTTTGGTCCGTCTCTGGGCTGCTTCTCCCGACAGCGAGGCACCATGGCGATGGGCTCTGCTTCCTCCTGCTCTCCCCTCTCCTCTCCCTCCTGCTCCTCCCGGTCCTTGGTATCCCCCTGGTCCTTGACCTCCTCCTGGTCCTTGACCTCCTCCTGGCCCTTGGCCTCTTCCTGGTCCTTGGCATCCCCCTGGTCCTTGGCCTCCTCCTCTGTGTCGCTGGAGGCGGCGGAGCCGCAGTCGGAGGAGGTGGCCGAGTGGTAGTCAGAGGTGTCGAGGCCTCCTGCGTCCTGCCTGTCCTCCTTTAGGTCCTCCTCTCCGCCCCTCCTGGCTGGCTCGTCCTCCTTCTCCTCTTCTTGGAAGCGAGCCACGGTGAAGGGCCTGCAGTTCCCAGACCTGCCCAGTGAAAGTACAACAGATAATTAGTTTCATGCACATTTGTGGTTCAGACACTCGTAGGAGAACGCCATGTGCAGCTCAGAGTAGGGGCATCTGGCAGGGCTCAGGACAGGCCACGTCTGCAGCCTGAACCACTGCTATGTTGTCTGTGTGTGTGTGTATGTGTCAGTGTGTCAGTATGTGTGTGTGTGTCAGTATGTGTGTATGTCAGTGCGTGTGTGTGCGCGTCTCTGTCAGTGTGTGCGTGTGTGTGTGTCAGTGTGTCAGTGTGTGTCAGTATGTGTCATCACGCGTCACAACACCAGTGAGCAGGAAGCAGCCGGTGACTCACCGTGCGCTCACCTCCAGGGGGTCAATCCACAGCGTGAGGTCTGGCGGGAGGCCCAGCTGGGCGGGGCTCAGGTGGGCCTCCTGGCAGGCCTTCAGCAGCACGCCATCACAAACCACCCCGTTGCTGACCTGGAGGCATCTGGGAGGCGTCTCTTACTGTCACACTGACCAGACTGACGCTCACCAGCACAACAGCATTCAGTGTATTTTGGTCCAACGCTTTCATTCTACCATGATGTAAGTAAGTGCAACGCCTTCGGTATACTTGGTGATTATGGTCACAAGTATGCATTTGCAGTGCGGTGATGTAGCCGTCCGCGGTGCTCACCTGTAGGCCTGTCCTCTGCTGGGGCAGCTCTGGTACCAGTGGCCGCTGTACTTCTCACAGAGATGGCGCCGGAGCTTCCCTGCAAACACGTCTCCTGTGGCTGCGTCCAGCTGGCCGCGCTCCACCGCCAAGCGCTTCAGGAAGTGGACCCCCGCGCTCACCTCCCTGTCCATGGCTCTGTGGGACAGCGCAGGGCTGTCGTTACCACGCAGGACTCACTGGTTCACCGTACACCGTACCCTGATACTTCAGGGACACGGATCCCAATGTCAGCCTGAAGCTGCCCCCTGTCCGCTGAGGGGAAGCACATTTCCCCCGTCTCCATGCTGTTTTTGCATCCCTGTTTCAATCCCAACACTACAGTGTTTCCATGCGAAAGCACCCAAAGTCCTGCAGAGGCTGCAGTGTGTTATCTTCTGATAGCGCGTGTTTGGGTTCAGACAATGTCAGCTCGACCCTACAAGTATTTGCTGCACGTCTCTGACGTACGATTTCGACAAACACAAAGGGTTGACTCACTTCAACTTGTACACGTGTCCCCAGGAGCTCTCCTATCCTGCGGTGGCAGAGCCATTTGTTTTTGTGGCTGTGATGTCTTAGTGTGTAATGTTCAGCATGGTGGGTCTCAGTGTGTAATGTTGAGCATGGTGGGGTCTCAGTGTGTAATGTTGAGCATGGTGGGGTCTCAGTGTGTAAT
>JAOPUH010000008.1:8115130-8128826 GCA_027123175.1 Urophycis cirrata
AATGCTTCCTGTAGCTTTAAAGAAAAATGTGAGCGATAGCCATGTTACTCTGTCCTGTTTTCTCACTTTCATTCCAAGCCAAAGTCAGTCTCACTTCCCTGCAGAACTATACATTTCAGAAAGTTGTGGCTGATCCTCTGTTGCTCTGACCAGCGGGAGGGGGCGTCGCCATTTGAACAGGAGGAGGGGGCGTTGCCCTCAGACCTCCTCCTGTTCAGACAGCAACGCCCCCTCACCCTGGTCAGAGCCCCTGGTCTCCATATGGCCCAGCACCACACATTGCTACCTAGTCTGTGGGAAACACTGCAATCAGTAATCTGCAACCAGGTTGATGCGGCTGGAAGTGACAGTGTCGTATTTTATCATTATTTTTCTGGAGCATTTTTATTTACATTTACATTTCACCCAGGTGTAAAGTTTTCAATCATTTTGTTTCCATCATTAAAGCATATTTCTATAATAATAATGATCTAATAAGCTTCGTTTTCTTGATAACTATAAACAAAAGGTTCTAACAAATGGTTTTATGCGTTCACTGAACAAAGATTATGGCAATAAAACACCACTTTTTTCATTAGAAAAATAATCAGAACCGTTATTACCAAAACACATAATAATAAAAAAATAATAAAAAGCCATGGCAATAAAAGCCAAAACCTTTTTGAATTCTCCATGTTCTCCCGATAGAAGTACACAAATGCCCGTGTATGTGCATCGGCACATGTGCATCGAAAAGGGTGTCAATAAAAGAATAGCCTCCATTTCACTAATAATACCTAGGTGCAATTAGTCACTCTGAAAAAAAACGGTCGGTACAACCGGCAAGTCGGTCGGACAAAAAGGGAAAAAAAATATTTTGGTTGGTCCTAAATTGACAGGGTCGGTCTGGTTACGGCAAATTAAAATATTTTTAAGGATGGCCTCAGTTTGACCCCCCTTTTGGGGCGGCTGTAGCTTAGGTGGACAGAGCGGATTGTCCACTAACCGTAGGGTCGGCGGTTCGATCCCCTTGATCCCCCTCCTCCTCCAACTGTCCGCATGTCGACCCCCACAAATGTACTGATTGTAAGTCGCTTTGGACAAACGTGTCTCATAACCATCGCGATACCGTTAATGTACCGTTAATCAGCACAACCATAACATGAACATAATAACATAACATCCTGCCCTGTGTCCACGGTTCACGCTGACGGGGGGCTGGCATTGCTGTGGAGACCAGACACCTTGTACCGATTCAGTACTGTCGATCTAGAATATTGCTGCATTTCTTACAGGCAATGTCACAAATCACACGTCATATTTTATCAAGGGATGCCGTGCTTTGCTTGAGCTCAAAGCCAGGCTGTGATATTGGGATGCGGCAACGGAATCAGAGTTTGTCACATTTTTTGGCAGCCCTAACCAATGTACAGCCGACAAGCCTTCTGCTGCGTGATGATGGAATCATGTGAACAAGGACCACAATCTGTTACGGAATGTTTCCAGCCTCTTGTTGAAGCCATGACCCAAATAATGAATGCAACTCTGGGGCAAAGTGGGTTCTTCCAAGTATTAGAAAGGTTTGCCCGATGCTATATACTGAGTGGAGGTCTGACATGTTGTCCCAGCTGTCTCGAGCAAGTCTCAGAATTAAAACCAGGCATGGTGAGGGTCAATTTCTGAATGGAGAGCACTGAAAACAGTGGAAAGACTTGTGCTGGATGCCAATGTGCCAATGTAATATTATTTTCAATGCACAAGTAAGTTTTTGAAACTATTTAGTGGCTATTGGTGCTAGCATAGCCATGACCCAGGATGTCCAATTGGTGTAAACCTAAATTTAGCAGTGACTACATCTTAATGCAAGGACATTGATATAATGCATTGTAAATGGGAAATTGGATAATTCATGTTTGAATGTTTACTAGTTGGGTTTTCTTTCAGCCGTTATCTTTTGATGGAGGTGCTGTTCTTCTTGTAACATCCACATCATTATTTGATAGGGGGCGGCATAGCTCAGTGGGTAGAGTGGGTTGACCATTAACCGGAGGGTTGACGGTTCGATATCCACCTCCAATTGTCCACATGTCGATCCCAACCTCCAACTGTGCACATGTCGAACCCCTCATGTACTGATTGTGAGTCGCTTTGGACAAAAGCGTCTGCTAAATGCCCTTCTTCTTCTAGACTGGACAAAACTTATACATGCCATGCACGCTATGCACACTTTAGGTAGCTACAATTATTAGCGACCCTACCCAGTACCCTTCACCTAGCCACGAGGCTAGCTCTTCAACGATGAGGCAAGTCAAGTGACTCATATGTTCAAATAAAACATTGAGTCACCATCAGGGATTTTTACATTGTTTTGATTGTTTTCTTGAAAAATGTGTCTATAGATGGAAAACTACCCTGAATGTCCACAGGTATTTAAAACAACATGCATAACATGACAGCAGTCGTTGGATGAAACATTAATCTTGCATCTGCAATAGGACACATTCCAACTAGCACTGGGTATAGCTTGTACAGCCTCCCCTGTAGGGAGGGATTACATGGGTATCTATGGGTAGCTATGGGAGGGATCTGTAGTCAACACAGAGCGATCTGTACCCAATACAGAGGGATCTGTAGTCAACACAGAGGGATCTGTAGTCAACACAGGGGGATCTGTAGTCAACACAGGGGGATCTGTAGTCAACACAGGGGGATCTGTAGTCAACACAGAGAGATCTGTAGTCAACACAGAGAGATCTGTAGTCAACACAGACGGCTCTGAACTCAACACAGAGGGATCTATATTGAAACCCGGTTTCATGTTGTCAACACCCAATAAGTTGGACCTGTCTGTACATGTTTTAAATATGACCGTCTCTGAGGATTTGAATATTTAAACTGAAATACCTTTTAGTTGACTTGAATAGCTGAATAGTCATGTCTGGAAATTTGTTTGCGTGTAACAGCAGGCAATTCTAGTGTGAGGTTGTGGGGTGCTAATTGAGTGATACCTCAGCCTTGGCTTTGAGGGGAAACCCTATGTTATCCAATTTTCATCCGGGGTGTTTGACCCATGCTTCTGTGTGCACTTTGCTGTTACCTTGCTTTCAAGAAATGTCCTTGTCTGTTTGAATTCCCCTCTTGTGTAATGGCAGTGACATGATCCAATCATTTATTTTCCAAGTAGAGCAAATTCTAGATTAGGTTAGACGAAAATATCTTGTATCTTGAGGGTCTGGCCTTAAAACTCTTAGTCAGAGGCACACGTAATATGTATTGTATTAAGATTGTTTGCTAGAATCCTAATATTCCTAATTTAATAATACTTTTTTTTTTCTCTCTCAGGTCCCGTCTCATCACACAACGGAATCGAATGCCAAACATGAAGATTGGAATTGAACCTTTTTAACCATCCACTTTACGTTGAAATTCGCATCATCAACTGGATTGCAATTTCCTCATTCAAACAAACATGTTTGACTTGGAAGAAGCCTCCATTTTACTCATGGATTATTAAAATATGCCATCAGCACATGGACAACATCATAATGCCATGATGGAGGATAAATTATTGGAGAGAGCTGCAATTACGCAGGCTGTTGCCGAATCAAATGTCTTCATCTGTACTGAGTGTGGTGAAGGCTTCAACCAATACCATAAAATCCTGACCCATATGGCCCTTCATGGACCTTTGGAGTCCTTTCCTTCCTCCTCCAGCTCATCGAATGGATTTGAATTCCCTAAAGAGTATGTGCTCCAAGAAAATGGTACACTGACAATGATAAATGGCAGTCAATCGACAAACGTACCTTCCCCTACCCTTTCATTAGCTTCACCATTACATCCCACCCCTTGCAAAGATGCTGCTGGAGCCAAACCTACAACAGCATATTTGCATCCCTCCCCTTGCAAAGATGCTGCTGGAGCCAAATCTACAGCAAGTATTTTGGATCCATCCGTTCCAGTCCAGAACACAGGAAGAGGCTTTGAGTGTACCTTGTGCTGTCAGATCTTTCGGAGTAGAGAGGAATTGAGGAATCACTTGCCTGACCATGCACATGAACGATTTTACTGCTGTGGTCTTTGCGGGAAGCGCTTTCTTACAATGGATTTATTAAATATACATCACAAAGAAGATCACATTCCTCCCAAACCTAAATTATCCGGTAAAGTTGAGAATCTTGGGCATAAAAGGGTTGAGAAATTATACACTTGTAAAAAGTGTGGTTTGGATTTCTTCTGGTTTACAGATTTTCAGACACATTCACTCTACCATTGCAAAGGTCTTGAAGAAGTGAAAAAGCCCTGTAAGAATCTTGAAGCATCCCATGAAATGGTCCACCTAAATGGTACATCTACTGATTTCAAGCCATTGATTACTACTCCTGAAATTACTGATAACGCCAGTGATTGTCAGTCTTACCAATGTGGTTTATGTGGAGATCGTTTCAATAAATTGGCAGCTCTGAAAGAGCATCATCTCATCCATCAAACCCAGGAGGAAATGGATCAGTTGAACCAAGAAGCGCAGAGAACTTTCCATAGGATGACACATAGGCCCAATACAAAGCCAAAAAGATGTAACAACAGGAGTAGCAGTTTAACACCCAGACTTTATCCGTGTAAACAATGCCACCGTGTTTTCAATCACTCCAGCAGTTTATCACGACACATGAGGTACCATAAAGGGACAATGCATAATTGTGTCTTTTGCAATAAAGTTTTTCCTCAGCGCTGTGGTGTTGCAAAGCACATAGCTATGCATCACCAAGCTGAATTACAAAAACAATCTGCCTTGAAACAGATGACACGCTCTTTTGACAGCCAATGCGGTCTAGCAAAACAAGAGAACCGGGGGAGGCAAGCTGCAAAGGTGCTCACTAAATCCAGGGGGAAATACAAATGTGAGGACTGCGGGAAGAAGTTTGGTCTTTTGAGTGTCTACCAAAGGCACCTTCGATATCACAAGAAGGAACCAACTGCAAACCTCAGCTTAAGTTTTAATAATTCCTCTCCCTTGAAGCTGTTCATAAAAAAAGAGAAGATCGGTAGAAAAATTTTGGGTGTGCCACAAAACACTGTCCCGGAAAGGAATATTGCAGACATTAAAGAGGATCATTCAAGTCATACTAGGAATGACAAGAGCAACATTCTTTATGAATGTAATGAATGCACACAGACATTTTCAAGCTTACAAGTTTTCCTTCAGCACCAGAATACACATAGCTTTAAGAGCTGTGGGTAGCTGCTGTCTGGAACTGCTTTCTGGTTTTGATTTCTCAATGTCACAAATGTGTGATACTGCCAAAAACCTTCTCAGGGCCTTTGTGTGAAATGTTTTATGCAAGACTTATATGAGTGTCATTTTTATGGGTGACCTTTTGTCTGGATCATGTACTAAAACACTAAACTTGCTCTGAATAATGTGGTGGTGTATAAAAAAAATGTTCTTATATTCATGATCTGTAATTAACAGTTGAAAGCGCAATTTGGAAGGAATCAGTAAATATTGTATTCTAAACATTCTCTACCATTGTTGGAAGCAACTCATTCTGTAATGATGCGTGTTCAATTGAAAACATGTTTTACTTTGCTGTAAATATTGTCCCATTAAATGTATCTTAACCATTGAAAATGTTAAACTTTTTTTGTCATGGAAAAAATCCATGTAATTTACCGTCAGATGGTGCTGATGTTGTTGGTGCTTTAACATTGACTTCCAATATTTGGTGGATTATTTCATCCAAAGTGCCTTACCATACCTTGGAGGTATACATTTTTGCATGGGTGGTCCCAGTCGGAATTAAACCCTTTACCCATGCTGTGTTATTGCCATGCTACAAATTGTGCTAGACAGGACTACACTTTTGCTCCGACTTCTTTTCTTGCTCTTAGGCCCTTTTTCCACAGCCAACTAACATGGATAAAGTATCCGTGCCGATTTTAGCTACTGGCCTACTGTAGACAGCTGACCGATTGGTCACTCATACGAAACAAAAAAAAAACCCCGCACCTTTCTCTTGCATGTTCTCCTCAACAGTAACCTTTTGAATCAAATGGGATTTTGAACATTGCTGATATCCCCAATGACCCTATGAAAGACAGAAATGTTTGTCTCCCGTTAATGCTGGGGTATGTGGTTTTCCCAAGTTCAGACACTTGTCCCTTTGGTCCTATTGTATCTGTCACCTTGCTGTACAACAAAGCACACACAGACACCGCTTGGAAGAGTTTAATTCCACATGGCTTCCTATTCCATATGACTATCAGCTCACTGATAAAAACAACTGGTTCTGTTCTGTTGCTCAGTGGTTGTTCCAGCCCTTTGTTCGCGGGTGGTCTAGAATTGGCAGCCAGACCACAGCTCAGAATAAAAAAAAGATCTTGTCACACAGCTAAATTAAGTACAAAATGTAATTCCACACAAGGAATTACTGGTGCATAGGAATGCCGGTAATCATTGAGATAATTTTAGTTGAGGTGGGAATTGAACCGCCGCCACTGGTTGTGGAACCCACACTCTACCCACTGAGCCATGCCCTCCAGTTGACAGCTGCCAAATAAAAGCGTATTTAGTCAGTATATGAACAGCTACTGCCACACGTTGTAGCTCCAGTGCTGGTTGGTGCTGGGCTAGTTGCTAACAGTATTTCACTAGTTTGGCTAGTCTGTATTTCAAGACATGCACAAAGTTTGACGACAAAAAGATAAAAACACCCAAAACAGGAGCACTTACCTTGGCTGTAATTTGAGAAATGTGCCTCAAAAGAGTAGGTGGAGTCAAAAGGCTCAATGTTATCTCTGTGAGACTTTTTTGCATGTTTAATCGCAAATATCTTAAAAAGAATAACGTTGACGAACATGAAAAATACATAGCACAGGTATACGGAAGTAGACCTTTGTAGTACAGTTTGAATGAAATCTCAAGGTTCAGAGGTTCAGTCCATTCATTGTAGAAATTTGGTGTGAAGAAGAATTATGACAAAAAACAATCTAGATTGTGCATAGTTCCTATGCACAATAATAATCCTATAATGGCTTACTGGGACACGCCATTCAATACATAAATCTGTAACATAAGTCCAACCAAATTTGGACATGGTTACATTACCCCACCTTTAAATGACTTTTGCTGGCGAACATGTGGAAACTGCAGAGAATGGCCCCCAAGGGGTTAAAATAAAATTATCTTGATTAATTGTATATTGTATGGAGTGTTAATGTGGCCAAATGTGACATTTCTTGTGAACCTGGCTTGTAAGAAAGATAAATTGTAAGGGAAGTCTAGTAAATGTTGTCCTCTGGGTTCCCTTACAGGGATTTAGGATTCAATCTAGGTCCTTATTGTACTTACCCCTTTTGATATTTATCCTGAAGTCAGCCTTTTCCCCCCATGACTATAACCATATGACCAAGGGAATTGGTCTATGGTATTGCCTGCATGCTGTCAATCCTGACAGATTAGGCTGGTGTCTGGATGCTTGCTAAATTGGACACATTTCATGTGAGTTGAATCAGATTAAATCCATCGTCCACGCAGACTTGAAAACATTGTCTTGACAACGAGACGTTCCTCACTGACGAGGAACCTGAAACAGCCAGTACAGTGCCATTGATGCCAATGGGGACATGGCATCCACTCAGGTGCCTCATTGAGTCCACAATGAAATGTTAGCGTTGCTGAGGTAGAAGTAGTTGTCCTTGCACTATAATATCAGGACTATTTTTCTCAACTCTCTTGGCCATCTCATTGGTGGCATTAATAGTGCAGTGATGTTGTCAGTATGTGGTCTCGATAACGTGACAGTACAGGAAAGGGCTCTCCATTCGGATGTCCTTGGGTCTGTCAGGAAGTCCAGGATCTAACTGCGCAAGACAAGTGTGCGGACCAGGTGTCTGAGCTTTGGGATGAGCAGGGCATGGGTTTGTTGAGTTACAGTTGGCACCCATAATCCAGCATCCCATTCCTATTCAGGTAGACACATTCTAGCAGTTGTGATGTTAACAGTCGGGTCCTTTGACCAAAGGCTTTTACACACTGCAATTTCAGCACTATGTTGAGTGCGAGTTGCAGGTGAGGGAGAGAAGATATTTGAGATGTGGCAACAAATACCAAAACAAATGAGTGCTAAGGAAGGACACATCTACAGGTTTTAAGTAGTGTCATTTGCTATACTAACTACAAGGTGTTAACCTGTCCACACAACTCTGCTGATGTTTTAATGAGAGATGACATACAGTTCAGGGAATGAAGTAAAAGTCACTGAAATTAAATTTATTATGTTGGCATTGGACACTGGCATAAATGTCCTTGACATCCAGATACTATACATATCTTAACTAGTGCTTCTGCCGAACACTGAACACTTTAGGCGGTCAATAGCCAATGCATCTCCTACTGAGAAATAGCAGCAGTACCTTACCAACATATTAGCTTTAACAATTAAATACTTTTACACTACTGTAGATGGCATGAAGAGCTGAAGTGGCCATGGAGGCACGTCCACTATAAGGAAGGGTGTGTAACGTTCAGCAGGGGCAATTGTCCTTACTCATCGACTTATTTCCACTATACCCTCCAACTTTGACATTGAAAACATATGTGGATGTATTGTTTCTTCTATTGGCAACTCTGTGAATAACTGCAGTGCAGTGGAACCCCAGAGGACCCGCGCATGAATGAAAGCGCCATTTTGTGGCGGGTTCTCTCCTCAAAATGGTCGGCTGCTCGTGTCGCTGTTAACCCTTGGAAGCCACAGTAGACTCCTCTGGTCTTGAAAGTAGGGATGCACCAAGTACATTCGGACCATTCAACTCACAACCTTCATTGTCCCACCGTGCACAGACTCTCCTTATGGCTGTTTTCCTGGACCACACTCGCCCATGCCAATAGTCTACGTGGACACACGCATGAGAACAGGAGGGAGCAGCAGCAGCAGCGGTTGCAGTCGGTCGCAGCGCAGAACCTTCCCGGATGGAGTCCAAGACGGATCCGTCTGGCAACACCACCCACAGCCCCCGGAGGGGCGGGACCTCCCATCTTCTCGCAGGTTGTTATTGGTTGCAAGGGTCCGATCCTGAATGCACACATTCGGGTACATTGTCCGGGAGCCTGGCACATACTTTGCAGAGGATCATCACATCGGATGTGTAAGTCATTATACGGTTCTCGGGGACACTGGATGGACCGCGCAGCGTCGCTCCGAGGACCCAGAAGGTGAGTCTTGGTGAAGAATTCAAGTTCTGTCGAATCTAGCTGCGGCAAAGCCATGACTACTGGCTGCTAGCTGTGTTAGCCACGGAGCCATCGAGGTATCTCCATAGCATGATGCTAATTCATGTTCGTTGTGTGTTAACGCGGACACGTTTGGTGTATCGAGGCTCACATAACAGTGGTTCGTCCTTATAATCTGTGCGTTCGCAGCATGGCCCACGCTTTGTGTGCTTCACGGTTAGCTCCCTGAGGCTAATCGATACCACGTTTAGCCCACTTTTACTCTCCCGACGGCAGCACATTTTATTCATCATCTAGAGCTTCTAAATGGATGTGGATGTGATGGTGGGGCCCAGCATGTGTTCCAGATCAGTAGGCAGGATGGGGGGGATGTGTATCTGCAGGGATGTGTTTCTGCAGGATGACCAGTCTGGCCCACTGAATTTCATGACCGTGTGAGGACAGTTGAATAAAAGGCAGTGTCCACACTTTCTTCCTTCGGCACTGCCATTTATCTCTAAATAATCCATTCTGAGGACTCATGGTCAGGACGTCATTAAGACGTGTTTCTCCTGGCTTGCAACTTTGTGCATTGTATGATGTGTTACTCATTTAAGTTGATAGTTACTCTATTCCCACTTGCTTTCAAGTGATCATAGTTGCATAGTAGAGAACCACATAGCTCTGGATTACATGTCAACAGCCGTTGGTGGAGTCATGTCCGTGGAACAGTTAAATAATCCATAATTGGTTTCTCGTCAATACCCAGGGTTCAGCATGAACCATTTTTTAGTTACTTAGGAAAACGTCTAAGAATGGTCCATGTTTTTATCAGTGCAGTAATGACTAAACCAATCTATTTGACTGTGTGTGTGTGTCAACACAATCAATGCGTTGACATGCCCACTCCTCCACCTGTGTCTTCTTCTGCGCGACTGCTGAGACTCTCAGGGCCGTCTCTTTGGCTGTGGAATATTACAGAAACTAGTCACTCTGACACATCATGAAATGCAGACTCTAGTCATCTTCATCTTTAATCATCACATTCTGTTTCTCTGAACAGGAGCTAACAATGCCACAGATGGCTACCATTTTTAATCTCACTACCTGGATGTGTTAAAACATTTGCTACTAATCTGCAACATGCTAACAGTGAGGAGCTTTGAGGTGCTGTGCACAACATTTAAGAGTGGAAGGGTCAGAGGGCAGAGGAGGGGAAGATATTGAAAGTAAACAGCCCAAAACAATTCTTCTCTCTATACTCCCTTCCTTGCTATGATTGCATTTCACACAACTGTGATTGACATTAGCATTTTTTTAATCTAAATTGTCTCCTAGAGAGGATGACTTTTGATTAGTGATGCATAATCCACAGATGTTGTGCACATCTGTTGATACATCCCCATCTACACATTTGGTGTCATGGTACCTTCTTGCATCATTGGGTGTATGTATGTATCAAAGATTATAGACTGTTGTAGACAGTAGATAGTCTGGAAGATGGATCAGTGGCTGCGAAATACGTTGACAACAATGAGGTACGTTCTCCAACTCTAGGAGCGCCATTTTAGTAAGCTCAAGTGTTACGGACGCCGGAAGGCTGACAGGAGTGTGCTGCAGGTGGAGGCTGGCGTTCACCGTCGTGGGAAAATGCCCTCTATCTTTTTAGATTTTTTTTGGTACTTTGATGAGTTGTGGTAGTGACATGCAGATCAGGTCGTCTGTATTGGACACAGGTCCTTACCCCGGTCACAATGGACTATACGACCTGATGTCCCCCTGGTGTTAACTAAAGTCAACTCTCAATGATAGATCTGGCTTTTTACATTGCCGATTATGGCAATTTATAGCCGAGCAAAATGCCCTTGATGTAGCGGCCATTGTTGTTATTGACAACCCGTTGACAGCCAGCTGTAACTGTAAAACATCTGGCTGTTTGAGGGGACTCGTGGGATGGAATTGTGTCTGAAGTGTAACGATGAGGTTGATGGATAGATTTACATAAATTACATGCATCACAAAAAGACAAATAAATAATACACAATAACAACAACAACCAGTGCCGACATTCCGTTCCAACGTTGAGTATAGATAAAAATAAAGAATACGGTCTAGCAATAATAACAAAAATAAATAAATAATATGTATGTATATGTGTATGTAGATATGATTGTATGTTGTCAATGTCTATTTTGGTTCAGTAGTGTGATGGCTTTGGGATAAAAACAGTTTTTTCAAGTTGGCTCACATCTTAGGAACGGTGGCCTACGTTAATAGATAGCGAGACGATAAAGGGCCATCTAGTGGTCGATAAGAATATGGTTGAATTGAGATTACATGATGTGCCCAGACATTCAAGGTTTGGCCTGAAATTATATTTAATTGTTATGATGGCAACATATTACCAATAAAAGTTATGTTTAATCCTATGTGGCCTTATTGGCTTGAATCGAGCCTAGAATGTTGAGCATGGCTTATCAAAATGGCGTCTATTCAGGCTCAGAACCTACTTCACTTCCATGAGGCAACTGATCTATCTTGCTCCGCTCTATAATCTTTGGTATGGATACATTGAAAATTGTTTGCATCGTTGTTGCATTGCATGTGCCTGAAGGATTTTAACGAACATGCAGAAGCATGTGGAGGCCTTTCAACAGAACACTGGTGTCAATTGAGTCAGTAGCTGTATCCCAATTCAGGGGCCACATCCTTCAGGGGCCGCATCCTTCAGGGGCCGCATCCTTCAGGGGCCGCATCCTTCAAAGGATGCGGCCATCGAAGGCGACTCCTTCTTTGGGACCTTTGAAGCCCGCGTCAGCCCTTGTTAAATGAGACGGTCTGGCCTTCCTGGTTGCGTCACCAGCCGTCAGTTGGTACTACTTAAAATGACTACTTAATAAAACGAAGAGAAAACAAACAGAAGAAAAGATGTTGGACATCCACTTTTTTTTTTTAAATTGCTTAGCTGGTGGAGGGAGTTTTACAGTCTTGAAATAAAGAAGGGATTATAAAAGTAATAAAATATAAGTAATTTGTAAAAGTATAAGTAATAATAAGTAAAAGTAATTAATATAAAAACCCAATATTTACATTTAAATGTAAATTCATCACCGCTTGGTGTCGCCATTGTCATTTTACCAGCACTGAACAGCGGTGCACAAAGGATCTTGGGATACGGGACGCGGAGGATACTTGTGGTGCATCCTCCAAAATGAGGGAAAAGAAGGCCGCATTTGAAGGCTGCATTTGAAGGAACCTTCGAATTGGGACAACCTTCGCGCGGCGTTGTGACGTAATCGGCCTTCAAATGCGTGCTTCCAAGGATGCAGCCCCTGAATTGGTACACAGCTCATGTCTCTTCAGCCGGGCTTGGCCCAGAACCACCATCTGTAGAGTAGGCTTAGTGTTGTGGTACTATGGGATACCGGGGTATGTGGAAACACAGAAGGTATGTTTCAATACCGTCAAAAATACAGACGCTCCTCTTTCTGTTCAATGTTTCTCCGACATCTCGTGAATGATTTTGTATTTTGTTAATCTTGTGGTTGAGTCGGCCTGTTTGATGAGTGGCTGGCCTAGGTAGGCGAGTTCCCCCGCTCTCAACAGATTTTACAATGACTGCCCAGTACGGCTGTTCTGTACCAATAGTACAAGGAGTACACCGCTAGCAATTTGACCATAGATATGAATTTCAGCCAGCCAAACAGTTTCACCGGTATCGGGTAAATTGATTTAAGATGATAACTGTCACTGATCTGTGCGGAGTGAGGGCGTGCTCACTTGAGATGCGCTCGGACACCCTACACCCCGACTCCAGGGCTCTCCCAGGATAATGTAATGCTGGTGCTGTGCCGGCAGGTAAAAAAAAAACAGCGCTACTGTGATGCAGATTTTTAGTTGACTGAGTCGTATTTTTCCCCATTTGATTTCTGAAACAGTTCACTTGGTTAAAACATGTTTTCCCCGAATATCACTTCAAAAATAAAAACTCCAATATCACAAGAAAAATATAGTGTGGATGAGGTCAGCGGCTTGCGGATCCACTCCAAATTCCATGTAAAAGGCATCAGGCGGGCCAAAGTTGTGGAGTTGATAAGAAAGCACATCAGATGATTTGATTTGCGGTCTTTTCTGTGTAATATAATGGGTTACAATGGCTGGTGTTATGGTGCACGCCAAGGTTTTCAGCAGTAGTGGAAGTCATAGTGTGGCTCTATGGCGGCTCTCGTTATCATTAAACAAAGAAAATGTTGTCGTTTCCCTGCGTTCTAGCACCCAGTGTCATACCCTAACTGGCCATACCACCCAACACATCCTGACATCAGAACTGAAGGGGACATTGGTAGCAGCATAGCAATTAGGGCTGGGTATCATTCAAAATGTTTCGATACGGTGCTAATTTCGATACCTTGGTTTCGATACCGGTTCCATACGATACTTTTTTCGATACCAATTTTATAAGATTATAAGATAACAAAAAGAAAATTACATTTTTGATAGCATTGG
>JAOPUH010000008.1:8136038-8154751 GCA_027123175.1 Urophycis cirrata
TGGACATAGGACCTCATTTCCAAGTTATCCAGTGTGTTATTTATCATTGGAGACGTTTTCAACACATTTCATTCAGTTCTTCTAGTTGCAGAATTCGCTGGTGCTAGGCTAGCACAAGTTAATGGTTTCGGCTAGCCTGCTAATAAAAACTTGCCCACTCCTCAGTACACCCAAAGGCAAATAAATTATAATGCCAGACTAGCGATGTCAATGTCTGTGTTGATAGAACAATGTTAGAAATAAAACTAACCTCCCCTTGCATGAATCATCGCATTTTAAGGGGCTAGTTTCTGCCGGTAACCTAGGTAATATCAGTCCAGCGCTGCTGTAGCCTACTACCAGGAAGTATAACGCTGCTGCTGAGACACAAGTCCCTCAAAATGCAATGCCATGCAAGGTTGGTTTTATTTCTAACATTCTATCAACAGACATTTACATCGGCAGTCTGGCGTTATAATTTATTTGCAGTGGAGGTCATGGAAGAGGGGGGGGTCACGTGGGAGAATATGTGTCAGTTGAACACAAGGCATGCTGCAGCGTTCTGGAGCCACTGCAAAGGTTTTATCGTGTTTGCAGGGAGTCCAGCTAAGAGCGAGTTGCAGTAGTCGAGGCGAGAGGTGAGAAGTGCTTGGGCCAGATGTATTCCTTTTTTTTTAAATTAAACGAGTGCACGAGTAGGGCTACCCACTGAGATCATGACTGAATCTTTGGAAGAAGGACGCTACTAGAAAAGGCATTCTGGCGAAAACCTTTTCCATCGACTTATTAGTCTATGATCCAGACTTGTCTTAGTAGGCTTGTTGAATACTAGACACACAGCATTGTAGGTTAGATGTCACAGATACTTATGACTTCCATCCCCAACTCAGCTTTACATTTATTTGATATTATTGTATTCAATGTTCACAAATACCATGTTGTTAGATTACGACAATCTTTGCATCTGGGACTGAAGTATTACAATATCAGAACATGGATGGGTCCCTGCTGTGGAGTACTAACAAGTTAAGCCTCTGTTCGGTTGCTGCTCAGCTGTATGAAATTATATTTAAATCCAATCCTTTATCTCCTCAAGGCACAGGGCTGTTGACGAAGGTGAGGGACACTACATGCAAGTGTGAACAACCGTGAAGATTATGAAATGCTCACATCTGCCAGAGCGGTAGGTCAGAACGACAGCAGGACCATGTCCAAGGTTGTCTGAAGGCTGTTCCTAGTGCTGTCATTACATTCTTCTTCCTGTCTGCTGAAGCTGCTAAACCTAATACTGCATTCAGCAAACGTGGAATTTGCTCTGGCTTTCACCATTGCTCATTTCTTTTTCCAACTCTTTGCACATGATTGGTCTAGAACAAGCTACCCAAACACAATTCATCAGAATAGTTCATGCTTGTGTAACAGTTCTTTTTGTTACACAAACAACATTGTGTAATTCCAGTTTATCCAAATTCTAACAAAAATAAAAAATTTGGCCAAACTTGCATTTCCCACCTTTAAGTAGTGCGGGGCGGCAGTAGCTCAGTGGGTAGAGCGGGTGGACCGAGTGGGTCATCCACTAACCGTAGAGTCGGCAGTTCGATCCCCCTCCTCCAACTGTCCACATGTCAAACCCCACAAATGTACTGATTGTAAGTTGCTTTGGGCAAAAGCGTCAGCTAAATGCCCCTTTACCCTTTTATACAATTATAATTTGGGGGGATTTTATGGAACGATGACTCGCACTCCAATGCCCACTAGTTTTATTTGAAGTACATATTACTAATCAAGGTTTCTCTTTAAAGGTTGGTACTCGTATGCTTTACCGATCAAGATGAATCCAGTCAGTGTGTGACTTAAAAGGAATGAGGTAAAGGTTAGAATTCTTTTTAACGTTCAAAATCATATGTCACTTCCAGTTATTTCATGTTGTGCTTAATTATTGCATATCTATAATTATGTTTTCTCATTTTTGTAGGATCAACAGAGAGTAAACCCCATATTTGAAGTCTTCAAAACAATGGCTCATGGTTGGGATTTATTCATTCCCAACCTTGAACCTCCATCCTCTAATCCAAGGCCTTTAGAAGTGTCATCTGAATCAGAAGGGAATTCATCTCAACCTGCAGAGACCTTCAATGCACATCATGACTTGTCCAACATGGAGATTTCTCAAGAGGCTGTTTCAACCAACTCTGACTTTGGCTCAAACCTTTACCGAACCTCTGCCCCTACTTCAAACTGTCAATTTGTGCACTACAGTGACATACCATGGCAAGCTGATGAAGATCAGTCAGTCAAAGATGGGTCATCAAAATGTGAAAATGGGGATTTCTTAAATTTGACAGCAGATGGATTAACCCCATCATGCCATTTTCCCTCCTCTTTTGCCGCAGATTTGCCAAATATTACGGAAGACTGTGACACTCTGGCGCCATCCTTACTTGAGGACTACTCTGATGTCAGTAGTTGCTCAGATACAAATGTAAATGAGACGGAAATCAGACCTTCTTGTAAGTACATGAAAAGCTTTGATCCGAAAACGTCAAGTCATGACAATTTAAGTATGACAAAACATAGTCCCTCAGAATGGCCATTCACTCCGAACGGCAATATGTCAATTTCCGCTGATTTTCCAACCTCTGAAATGTCAGAAACACCTTTAATCTTGCCAGTACCATCAGATGTACATGACCATGATAAAGCAAGAGAAACACCAGATTGTGTAGAACAAAAGATGGATGAAAATACTTCAAAACGTTGTGTGCAAAAACATTCAACATCAACAACAACCTTGGAAACGGAGAATGAGGATAATGCAGGTATAGAGCAGAAACTGAAATTTGATACGGAGGAAAAGATAGTTGCCATACAAGCAAAAGAGCTGAACATCACTGTTGGAAGTCACAAAGACGTGGCAGAGGATTTAACAGACAGATTTTCAGATGAGCTTACATGTCCTAAAGTGGACAAACACCAAGAGAAGACTTCACTTGTTTATAATCACTTAACTTCATTTCATAGTTTTGGGAAGGATTTGGATGTTAAAATCCAGGAAACTGCTACATCAGATATTGTTCAAGATAACATGGAAGTATGTGATGGTAAGGAAACCATTGACCCAAATAACATTTCTTCACCTGGCCGGCATGAACATAGAATGGATGCCACAAGTGACTTGTTGTCATCGGCTACTGAATGTGCAGGTTTATTAGATGGCAAAGTTTCACATTCTCAAGATGCTGTTCACAGACTGGACAACATCGGGACATTGGAGGCAGTAAAGATTACCAATGGTCCGAAAAGAACAATTGAAGGTATATCACAGTTTCCTGCAGGGCCATCTGCTGAAAGTTGCAATAGTGAGGACAGTAAGTGTGACTCCATGGACGCTTGTTTCCACAAACCACTCTCTGACTCTATGATGGTTTCAGAGCAACATCCAGAAAGCGAATCAACTGAGCCATTGCCCCAGCCAAAGTTATGCTCTATTGTGGATGAGGAAAAAACACTGCAGACCATCGTTACGGCCACAGAACGGGATGAAGAGGATGCCTCTGAAACTATGGAAGAATACTTCCAGGAGAAAAGCGCATCCTTTGAACACCCTGATCTTGGCATGTATTATGGGGAAACCCTATCAAGAGCAAATTCCCCCTGTGTAGACAAGGAAATGCCTCAATCCAATCAAGAAAGTCCTCGGGCCAGTTTGGAAAATTCCAACTTAACCCATTTAGAAGTACAGGTACCTGAACTCAAACACTCTTTACAATTGCAGAAAAAGCTGCAGCCCATTATTATTCTGAAAACCCTGGAACCTGTTAATGGCACAAAGGAATATCGATGCACAGAATGCCAATACTCTTCACAAAATGTTGATACAATAATTAAACACCACCACAGCCATTCACAGCATGAATTCCAATTTTGCCCAACCTGCAATATCTATTTGCTAAATGTTGATCCACAAAGCAAACATGTTTGTGACGTTACCGGCTATGTCCGTCCAGAGAAGGTACTTTCAACGGCCCAGAATAAAAAACGTTACAAGTGCAACTCGTGCGGTCATGCATCATATAGGTTTTACCAGCATGTGCAGCACATGAGGACTCACACAGGAAGAACACCATTTCAGTGTAACGGATGTGATCAGTACTTCTCACAGAGTAGCTGCTTGTACAGACACAAGCGCATCACTGGGCGCTGTCGAGGCCCAGTGCATCGGTCAGCTGCACATTTGAACATAAACCAAAAAAACCCGAAAGAAAACGAAAGAAAAACGACCAAATCAAAACGAGCCACGGAGAAAGTTGGGGAGAATCTACCCGACTGCTATGTGAAGCTTGTGGACATCTTAAAGACAAATGTCTGTCCATTTTGTTGGAAAACCTTTATGAGTTCCACGATGAAGAACAAGCATGTATGTAGAGTACACAAGGTGAAGGGCATCCTGAAGGGCACCGAAACAAGTGGGACTGATGAATACGGCAAATATAAATGCCCACTCTGTTGTCGTGTTTTCAAGTACTCTTACAACAGAGTTCGACACTTGCGGGGCTGCATCAAAGAACAAACCCTTACGGGCGACTGGAGAGTCGGTAGCAAACACCAGTGCCCCCTGTGCCACGCCAGCTTCACGTTTGCAAATAATAGAACCCGACATATACAAAACAGTTGCCTGCGAAACTATCTCCGACAACTGGTGAAAACAAATATCGACACAGGTTTTGAAAATAAGGAAGTACCTTCAACCACAGCAGACCCCGAGGACAGAAGAGACCACAAATGTAGTCTTTGTCCAGCAAGGTTTTTCCATGCATCTGGGAAATACAAACATATGAAGAAACATGAGATGTACAAACTGACGGGAAAGATTGTCAGATACAGATCTTTCCCCATCTCGAGTGACGAGCAAGAAAGTCCTAGCAGTAAAACTGTAAAATGTACAGACATCTCAACTTCAAACAATGCTAATCACAGCTATGACTTTTCATGCTCTTTCTGTGGAAAAGGATTTAGCAAATCACTGGCACTAAAGAAGCATGAAAGAAATCACAAAGGTGACCGACCGTTCCTCTGTTTGGATTGTGGAAAAACATTTAGCAGACGCAATCATCTGATTAATCACAAGACAATTCATCAAAGAAGGATACAATGTACAGTATGCAACAAGATTCTTCCAACTATTGGGGAGCTGATTCAACACAGAAAGACTCACCTTAAAAGGGGGAAACTTAAGTGCCCTTACTGTCCCCTGCAGTTTGATTATCCTGTGTATTTACTGAGACATCTGGGCACTCATAAACAGGAATCAAAAAATTTACTTCATAATAGCGAGATACCACAAGCACAACCAGAGTTATTGCAATCTTTGCAAAAGCCGAAAGTGTCACAGTGTTCTTTGTGCAAAGATGTTTTTGAGGATCCCCAATCTTTAAGGAAACACTGTCTAAAACATATAAGACGATCCTCATTCCAGTGTCCTTTTTGCCAACGTAACTTCAATTCTCGGCGCTGTTTGGTTCGCCATATCGAAAGGCATTCTGGAGACAAACCTTATCCGTGCAGTGATTGTGGGAAAAGATTCCACCGCATTGTTAACCTTGATCTGCATAAGAAAACATGTTCTGCCTGTAAGACTGAAGTAAACCAGCTGGATGTTGTTGACGTACAAAAAACAGCTGAAAATGGCAAAAAACTTCTCCATTGTTCCTACTGTCAACGGACATTTACTCGAAGTAATCGTTTAAAGAAACATAATTATGGCCATAAATCAAATTCATTGTTGGCCTGTTCTAAATGCTCCCAGTTTTATGGACGTACAAAACTTACACAACATGAAAAGACTTGCAATGGAACCACTGCCATTGATCAACTTGGGAAACTGGAGAAAAAGGTTGAAATAAATGGGACTGGTAGAACCAGAACAAAGAGACCTCAACATAACTGCCCCCACTGCCCCCAAATATTCCAGTACAGATCATATCTCTTAAGACATCTGATTTCACACACAGAGAAATCCTTTGCTTGTAACCACTGTGGCCGTCAATATGCCAACAAGTCTATGTGCATCAAGCATGAAGCATTATGTGGTGGTTTTGTTCGAGAGGATGATTCCAAGCTCCACGGCCATAACCAACCAAGATTATTAAGGACAACTAGTCTCCAAGAAGCAAGAGGGAAAAGGACAGAATCTGAAGCTGAGTTCAAGTGCAAGTTCTGTACAAAGACGTTTTCGAAAGCCAGATATCTGAGACATCACATTTTGACACATACTGAAGTCAAGCCCTACCGCTGTAAAGCCTGTGACAGTTGTTTCTCACGGTATGACCATCTGAAACTCCACCAGACCCGCTGTAAAGGTAAAAGACAGCGATTAGAAGTTTGTTTACCCAAAATAAGTTTGGATGCCGTTGGAAAGGGTTGGCAAAATCAGGGTCACAGTCTGGCTATTGCTGAGGAGCAGACATTTGAATGCAATCTCTGCTTGAAAATCTTCTCTTCCAAATCTAATTTGGCCCGACATGTGTCAATGCTCCACAACAAAAGCGTGTTCTCTAGCCAACGGCATCAAAACATTGCGCTTTCCACAGGAATAGACAGGCATGATGGTGTAACGGCTCAAGTTCTCGCGCAATGTCCTATCAAACAGCAAAGAAACGCCTGTAATTATTGTCCCAGGTCCTTCAAATCAAGTTGGCAGTTACGAGTGCATACCCGACTGCATACAGGGGAGAAGCCTTTTCCCTGCAACATGTGTGGAGAGAGATTCATCAGGAGGGATTATTTACTGCGTCATTCATCCAAGTGCAACCCCACAAAGGGTGGAAATGATTTACTTACTGTGAATCAATGTAAAGAGATTTTACCCAAGGAGTCTCGCAAAATCCAACCAATAGGTCGTTCCGACGCAAGTGTATCTGGTGACCTCCAGAAATCTTCTGAAGGCCCATCAAATGGCTTTACTTGTGCTTACTGTAATTCCACTTTCTTAATATTTTCTCAGCTCCAACAACATTTCCTAAATGCACACAAACAAGATGCCGTAAGGTCACCAGTTCCCACTACATCACTACAACAGCATTTGTCAAACATTGTGAGTATCAAGGAGGAGCCTTTGGATGCCACAAATGATGACGGACAAATAAATGGCGATGGCAACATATTGTTTGATTGCGATACTCATGTGGATGATGCTGAAGATAAACCTTTTCAATGTTCATTCTGCGACATGCGCTTTAAAAATAAGTCTGGACTCGGTGGCCACCGTCGTACACATTTAAAGTCCGCTCCATATTCCTGTCTTCATTGCATGAAAGGTTTCTGGAATAAAAATCACCAACGCAACCATTTAAGGAAATGTAAAAGATTTGACATGCTTTCCAAGAAGAATATTAGTCTCAAATCATCAGTTGCAATCAGACCAGAGATTGATTCAGTTCTAGTTTTCAAAGAAGGCTCCAAAGTCCCTCACAGGGGCACAGGCGTTTTACAGACAGAGTTTTCCTGCAAGGATTACCGGGAAGACTCACCACAAGAAGACCAAACTTCTTCTGTAGAAAAGAAAGCCGTACACTACCAATGTTCAGAATGTGACCAGAGTTTCACAGATGGTTTAATGCTCATTAGTCATCTCGAAGAACATGGAAGACATGAACAAGAGAAAAACCGCAATACATGTCCAGAGTGTGGAAAGCTATGCAGTAACGGAGCAAATCTTGATAGGCATATGAAGTCGCATGGCATTGATAAGACTTATCCTTGCTTGGAGTGTTCTAAAAGATTCTCCACTTTAAGAATGCTGATTGTACACAAAAAGCATCACAAAAAACCATCAAGCCCATTTGTTTGCAAAATTTGTGCACAAAGATTTTGGACAAATAAATCTCTGCTAGGCCATTTCAGTGAAAACCATCCTAATGATCTCCACTTCTGCAAACTCTGTAACAAACGTTACACTTTAAAAAGGTCCCTTATGCGACACTACAATGCGAGACATCACATTTCACGGCTGAATAAATATATTGATTGCTCTGAAAATGAAAGTATTGACCATGGAAGCATTGAGGTCAGTGATTCAGGTGCAAAGACACACAGCAAAACTGATGAAGACTGTGAGAGTAGTGACTCCGATGCTGCCCCCTACTTCCCTTGTCATGTCTGTGGGAAGACATTCCTTACATCTGAAAACCTTGAGGATCACCAGCGATGTCACCTTGGTGAAAAACCACATGAATGTGAAGAATGTGGCAAATGTTTCTTCCAAGCATCACAACTGCTACAGCATCAACGAACGCATAAGTCTGAATTTCAGTGTCAAACCTGCCATAGAGGCTTTGTGTCTCTTTTTGCGTTGCGCAAACACAAGCACACTCATGGAAAGAGTCGACCCTACCGCTGCTCAAAATGTGACCTCAGTTTCACAGGACACTCCCAGTTGGCAGAACACATGGCAATGCACCGTGAAGATAACTTCCCATGTGACATATGCAATCGCACGTTTTCCTGCAAGAGCAGTCGTGTAGAGCATCGGAAAAGCCACTCTGCAGCGGCTGGTGATCTTCCACCTTTGATTTTTGAAGAAGAGATGGATAATCTGCCTTTAGCACCATTCACAAGTCAACAGAACTACAGCTGCGAGGTTTGCCAACAGTGCTTGAAAGATCCACAGGAACTTTCAGAGCATGGTTGCCTGGCAGCCAAAGAACGGCCATTCGCATGTTCAGTTTGTGATCAGCACTTCCTCCATGAATCTCACCTCAAGAAACACAAGGAGATTAATCATGAGCCACAGTGCCATGAATATCTTTGCAATCAATGTCACGTCCCCTTTTCTTCTGAGAAGTCATATCTCTGCCATGCATGTAAACACGATGCTGTGGAAAACAGTCAAGTGCCCAAAAGGGTCATAGAGTCTCAAGTTTGCAATAAAAAAAATGCTGACGCAGTTGTGGGACAAAATACCCTCCCAATTAATTCTCTGACGTATGAATGTAAAATTTGCAAATTGACATTTCCCACAAAGAGTCAAATGAAGAAGCATGAGCAGGGTCACAACACTGCAGATACACAGTTTGAATGTACAGGATGTGGCCAGAGCTTCTTAGGAAGTGAGGTTTTTAGACAGCACCACTGTTCACATTCATTGAGAAAGAGTGATTATCCGAGTACACCAGCGAAGACGTCTCTTGTGAGATGTCCGGAACTCGGAAAGGAGGAGGAAGTTGACGTCACTGGAGAGGATGTGTTTAACTGCTTCACTTGCTCAGAGCAATTCTCCACCAAAAGCTGCCTGTTGGAGCATCAGAATGAATGTCACGCGAAAATAGTGAAATGTGACATTTGTGGAAAAACCTTTGAACAAAGAAAAGATTTAATTCAACATAAACAAACACATCTTTCGGAGGGGGAGGCCAGAGCCACTGTAAAGAAAAAAAAGCAAGTTAGTTGTTTTCAATGTCCCACTGTGTTTGACACGGTGCAGGAGATGGCTGCTCACATGAAAACGCACTGTGAGCAAGATTACGTCCCTTTCCGTTGTGACATGTGCTACAGATCGTTCAGTCAGTTGTCTCTTCTGAAGCAGCACCATGAAAGTCATGTTGGCCAGGTGGTGTATGAATGCACCGAATGTGACAAGGCCTTTGCTTTTCTTTACCTCTTGGAGGAACATCAGTTGACTCATGCTGGACCCTCCAAGTAATTTTTGTTTTTGTTTTTTTACATTGTAAATCTCTGTAATTATCTGAACTACTATGTGCTTCATTTTAGCTGCTCAGTAATTACATTTCCTTCTTTACTGTGTTACCGATTTTTGTCATATAAATGTTCCTTTGCTTTGAAGTTCTCTTTTGGTCTCTTATCAGATGTTATTCCAAATGTTAAAGCAAAGCTTACCATGTATATTCTTACCAGCTCTCAGACAAAACATACATTTATCAAATATACTGCAATGAGTACTAGTGGTGTAATGTTTTCATGTTTTGGAAAATGGACTGGGTCACATCTTGAATATATATATAGTTTGATGAACATTAAAAAAAGTGAAATATTTTTTTGACTGCTCATGTAAAATAAGCATTACTGAATATGTTTTGTAAATAGATTGTTTTCCATTGTTACATGACACGCGCAGGTCATAAAGTTCTGCAACATAAGGATGCCTTTCCTTTGTCTTATGAACGTTTTAATGTTATTGCAGGTTGTAATTTTGCTATGAGTGCACATTTCAGTCTGTACAGATAAAATGTTTGGTATGATTCCTGATATTATTCTCGTCAAGTTTGTTTTCTTACAAAGTAAAGATGAAATCCTTTTGGATTCATACAAAAAGACGTTATATTGTGCGTATTTTTCTACATCAGAAATGAGAATAATTACTTAATGTTCCATAAGTACTATTTTTACACAGGAGAACGAGTTCTGTAGCAAATACAAGCGCTTTTTGTGGGGGTATTTGGCGTCCCCGAGTTCATATAGAGTCTGCTTCATGGCATTTTAGCCTTCTTTTAAAGAAACAAAAAAACTGCTTATCAACCGAATCGTCTAACTCGATTTTGGCGTTGAGCGCATCTATCTACTCTTGGTGTTTAGAATATCGACATTTGTATTGTAAACGGAACTATGCATTCGGGTCTGCGTTGCGGCCCGACTCCCATCGACCCCCACACTCAGGCTCTGCTGCTGCTATGGCTGCTATGGCTCGGACGTCTTACCCGGAAGTAATGCACAGTCGCTGTGTTTGCCACTGGCACATCCGGTGCGAGCTCCGTGGCTCCAGCTCAAGCAGGGTTGGCACACACTGGATCTATCTGCTGGAGACGACCGCGTCTTATTCAGCGGCCAGTGGTTTCTGACAGGTTTTGGGGACATGAGCTCTACCAACAGAGCATATCTTATCTTGGTTTAGCGCCGAAGCGTCGCGTCGTCCTGCCGATCGGAGTGTCTCCGGGGGTCTCAGGTATGTTCTGATGTTATAGGGGGAACTTTTCAACCCCAGCAGATACATTCCGCGGCCTAATGTAAGAACCTGCCCCGCATATCCTCACATGCACAGGGCGTTTCGTGTGCTGATTATTCACGCGCTGAAGACTAATATGTGAATTTGGCATTGTTCGCCCTTTGTTGGGTTGAATCTGTTCGCGGATGTGGGCGATCAAATTATGAACCTTCTTGATACCGGGTGGAAAATGGCGAGACTGCACCTTACACTATCACGGGAAGGTGGAGATGATCAAGGCTGGGTGACAAAGGTGTTGCAGCATCTGTCTGGTCAGGAGCATGTGGAGAAACAAGCGAACAAAGGGCCAGGTGGGGTGGCTGGCCTGTAGAGTCGGAGGAAATGTTGCTCATCCAAGGTGGGAGATGTGTGGTGGTCGCAGGTGTCGTTATTCCAGCGTGTGGTCGTCAGTGTTCGAACGGGGCAGACACGTTCGGAACATCTGGATTGATAATTGTGCATTCGCATGGTAAACAACGTGTAGACGAAGCCAGGATATGACCAGATTTGATTGATTTTTCAATTATACGTTTTCGATTATTTACGGTGTGAAGACATTTCTGCCTTGCGTTAAGAAGACATGTTGTCTTCTTGACGTTACCGATGCTTCACGGTATCGGCGAGCTTAACACGGCAGCCTGTCAAAACGCTAATGATGACAAATGTATGTCGGTCTGTATTTCTGTGTATTTTGATTCTTATATTGTTGTCTTATTGTCTGTTTTACAGATGTAGACCGGCTGCAGACAAAGGCCAGGATAGTTGGATCTCTTTTCTACAATGCTTGGGCTACAGGGTAACTCTTCGTCTTCCAAGGTGTATCGTTGTATGGCATGTTCAGCCAGCTTCACGGGGCTCTCTACTCTGCTGGTCCATCAAGCAACACATGCCAATGCGGTGGCCAAGGTGGCTTCTGCAGAAACCCCAGAGAAGGCCCAACATGAGGAAGCAGCACATGGAAGCAGTTCTCTGCCAGAGCAGCCTACACCCCCCCCACCGCTGCCTGGATGCCCTTCGTTCTATATTTGTGAGTGTGGAGAAGAGTTTCGGGACTTCAATCTCATGCTGGTGCATAAGCGTTCGCACATACCTACCCAACAGCTGCTGCAACCTTTGAATAGCAATATATTCCACTCCATGAAAGAAGAATGTGCCCAGGATTCTTCTGCCCATCCTGATATTCCAAGAAAAACACTACCCCTGCCAGTGGTGTCCACCAGTTACCCCTCAACCTCCATGTCTTCCACCTCCAGGGACCCTGTGGCTGACAGCACGTTGACCAACCACAGTGCAGAGGTGGGCGCCAACGCAGAGGATGCGAGTGGAAGCGCGCCTCACCATAAAAATGTTTGTCACGCAGATCCCGATAAAAAAGGAGCCCATGTTTTGAGTGCACAAGAGGCCCAGCCAACTGACAAACGAGCCTCACCGTCCAATGAAAAGGCCACTTCTAGCCCCGGGATGACAGCCACACAGGCGGATACAGAGCCCAAAAATAAGAATTTGATGAAGTTGCTTGCTACTGCATATATGAACCGGTATCAGCCCTCTAAGAGTGAAAGCTCAAGTCAGAAGGAGGTCATCCCTAAAAATGAAAGCACCCCTGTGGAGATAGCATCAGCAAGAAGAGCGGATTCCCCGGTCCACACCGACCCTTCTATTTCACTGTTGAGGAGTCAAATTAGAAAATCTGGTCCAAAGACCAAAGCTCCCACCGTTGGCAAAATCCTGGACTCCAGTAAGAAGAGCATCGTGTCTCTGACGCAGACCTTCTCCCCCGTTGTGCTTCTTGAAACCCGCCAGAAGCTGGTGGATTCGGCAGGCAGCGGCTCCTGCGGGAGGTATCAGTGTGGCCGATGTCGTAAGGTGTTCCAGGACCTGGACAGCCTGACCGAACACCATCTCTTACACAGGAAGGAGAGAATTAAATGCTGTCGTTACTGTAAGCAACTTATCATTGGAAAACTGCCATTTCCTGACAATCATATTTGCGCTCAGTCAGCTGGCATTGCAATCCAGAATTCTAATGCTAAACAAAAGACATTGCCGTTTGTACAAAAAACTGCAATATTCCATAGCCTTAAGCAACAAAGCATTATTAATAAGGCAAAAAAAACATTCTTTTGTCCAGTGTGCAAGCACAGCTATGCGCGAAGGTACAACCTTAAAATGCATAAGTGCCAAGGCCCAATACCTCTTCCTCAGCATGCCACTTCCCCCATCGAGAAAATGCTAGCCCCGAGTTCAGAAGGTAACGTCAGTACCAATGCACAAGGTGATGATGGGTCTCAGATTTCCAAAGATGTTGCAGTGGGCACCGCAGTAATTGGTAACATCAAAGTAGAAGTAACTCCTGTCAGTTCAGGACATTCAAAATTTTCCGATATGGCCTGGTCCGGCTCGCCCAAAAGCTTTTTACCCTTCTATCCCAAAACACCCACGCAAACGCAACACAAGGATGCCTCTCCAGGCGAGAGTTTGCTCCAGCAAGGAAAAGAGGAGAGCAGGGACACAGCCGTTGTTCCTCTACAAGAGGATAATGGTGGACAATGGAGGGTTCCCTTGGATGATGAAATGGAAGTCCTGGAATGTATGATGGGGGCTGCTGATGATAATCCAGTATCTAAAAAGAACATGCCAGTCGTTACTGTAAATAAATCTCCAAGAAGCAGTCTCAGCTTTTTTATCAGAGATGGTGCAAAGCGATACCCATGCAATAAATGTCAGAAGACATACAGTCGGCCGTCCACCTTGAGGAGACACCTGAGATTGTGTGGCTTCAGGCCTCATGGAATGGCGCCGGCGCAGCACCAAAACACTAAAGTCCACAATATTTTGGGGGACAAGTCACGATTTGCATCCAAGGTGAATGCCATTTTTAATTGCATTTTCTGTGGGAAGTCCTTCAACCGTAAGGACAACATGGTGACCCATCGTAAGAAGTGCCAGATAAAGAGGGCCGTGTCTGGGATGGACAGCGGGGCGCTGCAGCAGAACCTCCCGGGTCAGGACTCCGAGGGACACCGGCAGCCGCCCCAGGATGAGACCGCTAACTGGGGCGTGATGTCCCTTCCCTCCGTTCTTCCGAGGAGAGTGACGTGCGAGTGCGGGGCCGGCTTCACGTCTCCGAAGCTGCTCCTGGAGCATCTGCAGAAGCACGCCCAGGAGTCGTACACGTGTCCCACGTGTGGCGAGACGGTGGCCTCCTGGGCCGACTACGAAGTTCACCTGCAGATCCACATGCATCCTCACAACCACCTCTACAAGGGCCTGCAGCCGCAGCGATCCCAGCCTCTGCTGCTGCGCTTTCAGCAGCCGCCTCCGTCCCAGGGCGCCCCACCGCCGCCTCCGCCCAAGCAGGCCCACCCTGCGCACCCCCACCCCGCGCACCCCCTCCCCAAGCAGCCCCTCCCCAAGCAGCCCCGGCCTGCAGCGCTCCTGGACCCCGTCCGGAAGCAGCCGCGCATCGTGTGCCTGCGCTGCAACAACACCTTCTCCAACCACTGCAACCTGCGCAAGCACATCTCCCTGAACCGATGCAAGGGGGGGCGTGTGTCGGTACCCCCAAAGGCGGGCCACTGCTCCCGCTGCAACACCCACTTCCCCAGCATCATCGGCCTGGTGGTCCACCAGCGCAGCGGGGCCTGCAAGCTGGCGGTGAAGCCCGTCCGCTGCTACTTCTGCCTGCGCTGGTTCGGCACGGCGGACGGGCTGCAGAAGCACCTGCTCACGCACAAACAGTCCCACGCCTTCCACTGCGACGTGTGCCAGGGGACGTACTCGAGTCTCAAGTCCCTGAAGAACCACCGCAGGAAGATCCACCGCATCATGGCCGGAGGGGCCGGAGGCCCGGCCCTGGCCGTGCCCAAGCAGGAAAGCGCGTTGTAATATAGCTTGCTTGGTCTGTACATGTTGCCACTGCTTTGTAGGATAGATGTTATCTCGATGGCTGCTTCTAACCCATGTTGTCTGGTGTGCTGTCCTTTTCTTGTTTTTATACACCACGGCATTCATTGTTGTACAGTTCATCTGTGAATTCTTTTGTGATAATGTAAACTGAGGCGCCTGACGCGGTTAACAGATGTAGATCGAGGGGTTTTCAGCCTCGATTCATGTACCTGCCGGTAGTCAAACAGGTTGAGATGTATCATTTTGCTTGTTCCAACTGTAATAAACAGTTCTCCATGTATTTGGTGTTTGGTTTGGTTTGTTTTTGTCGTTTACTTCATGTGATATTAGTTTTGTTATTCATCTGCATGTCTATATGATTACTTAATCAATGAATGATTCCATGTCAGAGCAGGTTAATAAATATATACATGTTGGATGTTGCAAGCATTTAATAATGGCTGGAAAGGCGATTGGGATGTATTTGATTGCAGGCAGAAAAAGAAGGTAAAATTATAATTGAAGGAATGAGATGGTGTGCACTTACACCTTATTTATTTGATGATGGACTAGTTATGAACTACAAAATCGAATTATTTTATAATCCTATATTATAATATCCTATGTTTTATTAAAAAAATTCTTGGCCATTCGATAAGGTACATAACACATCTCAATATGAAGTCATTGTGGCTTCATAGATAATGTACACCAGATATGTATGAGACTTCATGGCTCACTTCACAGGGCGTTCCTCCCTAGACGCTTCCCTGATGTGTGTTCCGTCTGTGTTGACATGGAAAGCTTCCGTAGCTCACGTGATGCTATTGGCGGGAGGGACGCGGTGACGTAGACACGTCTTACGTAAAGAGGAGCCTGGAGGTAGCGTTAGCAGCTAGCACCCGGTAGTTCTTATTGCAGTGATTACTATTAATACGTCGTTATTGCACACATTCTGTTGTTATTACGCCTGGATGATAAGACTACAGACCATGACTGTACGAATATGGCTCTAGGCTTGTTATAGCACGGCTTGTGTGCAGGTGAGATGGTTTTGTCAGCTGGAATGCTACGCTAATATTACATATTATAATGACTTGAGTTGGCAGCACCGATCATTGTAATGTGTGATGGGTGATCACTGATCATGTGGGGATCACATCCTAGTGTTGGGTTAGGTGATTCGCTGAGTTTGCATGATGTTCAACTTGTGTCACCCTTCACTCTCCATCAGCTTGGGACCGAATAACGTCATTGACTTTGCATGCAATAGGAACACACACACTCACGTTATGGACCACCACGGTGGACAGGAGAGTCACCCGGTTTGTCCTGCTAATTTGATGTGTGTCCACTTTATTGACAGGAGTGTATTGTGGACCGGAGGACCGTTTCATGAGCCGTCCATCATGCAGAGGAGTCCCAGACCGCAGTTCAGAGGGTCCTTCTCCAGGAGCCCAGGCGAGGGCTTCACCAGAAACAATGGCCTGCTCTGCTTCAGCTGTGAACATATATTCCCAAGCAAAGCGTTCTTGGAGGAACACTGTTGTCCAGCTGCCACTCACATCTGCTCCTGTGGAACCGAGTTCCCTTTGTATTCGGACATGGTCGCCCACAGCAAGACCCACCAGCCCGGGCACAGCGTGGTGGACCACAAGGCGGTGCGGAGACAGCGCCACGCCAGGGAGCAGGAGGAGAGGCGCAGGCTGTCGCCTCAGCAGGGGCCCTCGTCTGTGGCCTCGCCGGCATCCTCTTTAGAGGTGGTGTCAAAGTACCAGGTCCCCCTGAGGCCCCCCCCGTCCCATTCCGGGAAGATCTCCAAACTGCTGCGTGGTTCAGCAGCCCTGACGGTGGACCTGTGGACTATCTACCAGCCGGTGGTGTTGATCAAGATACGTACTTCGAAGAATAAAGGGATTTATAGCTGTGGTAAATGTGTGCAGAGATTTTCAACAAAAAGTAATCTCGTTTTGCACTACAATACTCATGCCAGAGACAAAGTGTTTGGGTGTATAGGCTGTGGAGTGCTTCTCTCCAGCAGTACATCATTGCCTCAGTACCATCAGTGTAATTCACCCAGCAGTTCCCTTCCAGCAGGAGTGATCTCGACCCGTCCACTTTGTGGCCAGAAGCCCGGTATGGTACCCGGGCCGCAGACGCCGACGCCGTCCATTAAATGTAAAGCGCTTCACGTGACGCAGCCTAAGATGATCCGTTTGAACGCCTTCCCTCGGCCTCATTCAAACCTGGCAAAGAAACCCTCGTCGGCCGCCTTCGCCATCAACGCCTTCCCTTGCGGCGTCTGTTACGTCGCCTTCGACAGCGTTAAGTTACTGCAGCGGCACAAATGCATCGAAGCACAGAGAATTGTGCTGAACAAGACAACGCCCAAAGCCCAGCCCAGCAGCCCGTGGAGGGGCATCACCACCCTGAAGAGTCCGCGTCCTCCGGCCCCGGCGCGGAGCAAAGCCCACGGCGCCGCTCCGCGGGGCCTGGCCAGCACCTTCCAACACAAAACTCTGCTGCTCAGCAACGGCGCCGGGGGGCCGCCGGTGGGCGACAACATGGACCTGGACTCGGATGATGACTGTTACATTATTGAGAGCTCCACCATCACACCGAAGAAGATGTGCAACTTATCATCATCCCTCTTATCATGAAAAGATGAATCCATGACTGTGTGGGTGTGTGTGTGTGCGTGTATATTCACACACGCGTGCGTGTATATTCACACACGCACACAAACGATGGTAAAAGCTGGATCACCTTTGGATTGCAGTACTTATTTTGATTTAGATTTTTTTTTAATCAAAATAAGTTCGGGATTCTGTGTTCATTTGTTCTCTCCTGCGGTGCACTTGTTGCATTTTCGGGATGTAGATAGTAAGCTAATTTTATATTTTTTATGTTCTTTAATGGGAACAAGTGTAAGGGTTGACCAAAATGCCTTTTTCAGAATTACAAAATACTAATGAAATAAAAACACATATTTTGATGCTGAAGTTCTGGCTTTTGGTGAATTTGTGTCTGTGGTTTAGAAACCTTTTACTCATGCAAATGCAAATATGACAAGATAATATTTTAGCTTTCCTAAGGCAAACCAATGCAAACAATACAGACATTTTAGTGTTGGGGATGCTAGTGATTAGTGTCTGATGAAGTAACTAAAGGCCAGAGTTGAACAAACATAAGCCACACCAGCAGGGCGAGCATGTCCAAGGTGAAGATTAGATCGTGGTCCACGAAGGAATTACAGTCCACATTGTGTTGAAAGAACAAATGAACGGGATATGAGCAGCAGTAGTGGAGGACTCCACTTCCATTAACTGTAATTGAGTCAGGCTCCAACAGAGGGCGCCACTGCAGCTTTCTGGACGCAGTCAACAATATGACGCTGAAGAAGACCGACGTCATAAATACGCGCCGGGCTTCTTCACTTGTGTTGCCGTGACCACTGACTACCGGAGGAACCGTACTTAAGAACCACAACAGCACCACGGAACCTGTCTGGAGCCGACTCACCGGCCCAGAACAGGTCTGTAGAGAGTAACCCGAACTAAGCGAAGTAAAGGCGGTGGTACCAGCTAGTGGACCTGTTCAGACCTTTATGGTTAGCGCTGGTTAGCGGCAGGTGTCCTGCAGGCGAGTTGGTAAGTAACACTTAACCAACACTTAACCAACTCTTTATCACCACTTAACCAACCCTTAACGAACACCTAACCAACACCTCACCAAACCTAACCAACCCTTAACCAACCCGTAACCAACACCTCACCAAACCTAACCAAACCTAACCAACCCTTAACCAACCCTTAACCAACACCTAACCAACACCTAACCAACCCTTAAC
>JAOPUH010000008.1:8154851-8177152 GCA_027123175.1 Urophycis cirrata
ACCAAACCTAACCAAACCTAACCAACCCTTAACCAACCCTTAACCAACACCTAACCAACACCTAACCAACCCTTAACCGCCCCTGTGGACGTGAAGCTTCATTGGGTTGAGAATCCAAGCGGTGATGAAGAGTGAGATGCGAGTCTGCTGGACTCACAGCTGTCAACACGGACAGTAGAGATCAGATCCATCACCTCGTTCTGAAGACGGAAGCAGCTCGGCCAAACAAACGTCACGTTGTGTTGCTCGTGCTGGTGGTCGTTTTCTGCATGAGGTTCATTGGGCTTTGTGCTTCTGTGTACTGCTTAGAGCAGGCTGGGATGCATGGATCAGGATGACACTTTATGGCATTTGGGAACTTTATGGATTTGTTCGTGGTCTTGGCCCAAAGGACCTATGTACCGACTGTAGCACGGTCAGGCTCAGGGTGTCTTGATGTCTGTCAGTTCTCCTGAATGGAGCTTGAAGCACCACTGATGTGTGGACAGAGCTTTCAGGTCTGGTTTTCACTGTGTAAAGGATTTACAAAACTAGGCCCCGGTATTAGCGGGCCATAGGTCTATTTGTTAGTTTTACACATGTTTACCAGCTGCTAGTATATGGTATTATTTATTACCAACATTGTAGCGTTTTTAGAGCAATGTATTGCTAACGTGATTTAAGATAGAGAATACGATTTGAAGGCAATGTTTGGGCCAGAATACATTACACATATCAAGACTTATGTAACCAATAACAGTTTAAAATATGAATCACCACTTGAAAAAGCTTAAAGTTAGTTTTGTTCCCATAGCTAAACTACACATTCTCTGCCAGTTATGCCATATTACATCCCAAGTAAAATCTTCTTACAAGTCATATAATTGAACATGAGCTCAAATTTTCAAGCAAATGTTTGGAGATGGCGCTTCGTTTACAGAAAATACGGCTGTGCAGTTCGCTTTGAGTGAGAACGTAGCTTCAGAAGAACAAACCAAAAGACAGGCAGCAGGGCTGTCTTAAGTTCCCAACCGGCGGCTTCTTGTGACTCCATGTCTTCACACACTTCAGTCTGAATGAATAGTGTGTGCGTTGTTGTAGCATCCAGCGTGTGCACGTTGTTGTAGCATCCAGCGCGTGCACGTTGTCGTAGCATCCAGCGTGTGCACGTTGTCGTAGCATCCAGCGTGTGCACGCAGCGTGTTGGCATGAAAGCGCCCTGGCGGCTGCTGTCCAGTGCTCCAGTGGTTCTGAAACGCAAGGCCAGTTCATGCACCATGTTTAGAGCTAGACCTCCACCTGTGTGTGTGGTTGTCGCCCCTGATCATTCGACAGCATGACAACATCTGGTGTTCATCCCCACCTGTGTGGAGCGGTTCAGAGCAAGACAGCACTGGGTGGGAGTTCCACTCCATCCAACATTTACACCAAGGATAGTGTGGCAGTAGGGCCTGCAGGATTATAAAGACCCCAGCCATCCCAGTCACGTCTGTTCATTCCAAAACGGGCTCTATGATTACATTCACTGAATGTAGGGAGCGGGGACTCCCCCGGCCCCCTGTCTGTGCCCTTTATATGTGCTTCATCTAATCGCCAACGTTAACACTTCGCCTCCCTGAAGTGAGCACACACACTGGCAGTAGCTGCTGTTAATACAGCTTTGTTCAGTTCTTATCGGGGCCACTTCCAACTTTCCTTGACAGTGTTTTTTATTTAGATTTTTGCTCATATATTTCTTGTTTTATTTCTCAGGTTGCAGGGGAAGAGGAGGACGCAGAGACGGCCCCCCGTTGTACCCCCTCTCACACCCTGATGTCATCCCGTGAATTCACAAACAGTTGGTGAGATTAATGGCAACACAGTTGTCCGTGTCACTTGTAGTAATGAAAGGGAAACCGGGTGGTAAACCTGAGTCTCCTGCGGTCGTCTGTAGAAAGTCAGGTCGGTCTCAGCAGACCGTGGCAGGAGGCCTGGACGGCAGCTCCGGTGAGAACTCGCCAACAATGCAGGAGAAGATTGGCCAAAATAAGAGAGACTCCATGGAAGAAAAGTCAGAGAACACTAAGACTTGTTTACCTGAGAGGGCGGCCGCCCAGCGCCCGCCTGCGGTGGTCCGTAGGAAACCCGGCAGACCTCCTAAGAGACTCTGTGGTAATGCACAGCCCCCCTTGGCCCACAGCCCCCTCGTAACCTCACCAACTACAGAGGAAATAAACCCAAAGGAAGACATTTCAGGGGATACTAATAAGGCTTGTTTACCTGAGACAACTGGAAATCAGGTGGTCCGTAGAAAACCAGGCAGGCCTCCAAAGCGCAAAAAAACCTCTTCTGACATGCAACCAGCAAGGCCTATGGATTGTAACATCCCTGTTATTTCAAATGCCATCGGTGGGTTGAATTGGCCACACGGTAGGAGCTCCCCTTCAAAGGTACCACCGACGTCCCTCACCGGAGAGCAACCGGGGGGCGTTCGCAGGAAACCGGGCCGACCGCCGAAGCAAAAGAATAAGCTAATCACTGGTGCCGTCAAACAGGATTGGACCGGTTCAACTCCTCATAGAACAGAGACGGACTCTTCGCCAATCTGCATTCCAATTCAAAATGACAGCGAGTGTCTGGTTAGCGGCGCTGACAGCCTGAGTGTCATCAGCGCCACTTCGAGTCAGGCTGGCTCTGTGTCTGAACCAGACGGTGCAGAAGGGCTGAAGAGGAAACGAGGAAGACCGAAAAAGCAGAAGCCTACACCTGCTTGCCAAAAGATGGTGGTCTCTTTTGCAAGCTGTTCTGGAGCTGAGGCAGAAGAAGACCCCAGCAGAAGTCCAACAAATCAGAGACTCAGGAACATGTCTAAGAAGAATGGCCCCAAGACCAAGCGGAGGTTCTCAAGCCGTTTCCAGAAAAGACTGCCGAGCCAGGGGAACAACAACGTTGGGGAACCATCTCTTCTGGAGCCGGACCAGGGTTCTCTGTTCGGACCAGCCAGCCTGCAGCACGCTGAAATGAGCAGAAAGGTATTTTCTCGAGTGGCAGATGATTCTGGAGTTTGGCCTCCCAAAACAAATGGATCAATGGATGTGAATGGCAGTGATGGATCCATATCTAGGAACCATATTGGATGTTGGCAATCTACAGGCACTGTGAAGAACAATGTTTGTGTAAAGGAAGAAGATATTGAGATTGATCTCAATCGACTTCATACCAATTTGGAGGGAAATGATCATAAATCTGTTGACCAAACAGAAGGGAAGCCTGAGTTTCCCAGCAGCATTGGTCTCACGAACACGCACCATCCATGTAATACATTTGATAAAAATGTAATGCAGCCAATTACCTCAATGGACCCAAACAAATCTCATCACAGTTCATTGGAGTGCAGTAGATATGGGAGGAAGAGGAGTCTTAAAGGGCATCTCAAAAGGTTAAAACTAGACCAGGGGAGCGAGTCTGAGCACAGCTCAGATGAGCTCCCCCTGAAGGGAACCCCAGAGGAGCGGTTCCAGTGCAGGGAGTGTGACCGCTCCTATAAGTTCAAGTCCCAGTACATCCTCCACGAGCGCACTCACACCGGGGAAAAGCCTTTCCACTGTCATGTGTGTGGGAAGAGGTTTGGCAAGAATTCAAATTTAAACCTTCATCTTAAGAATCAACATAAGTCAACCAAGTCTTATAAAAATTGTCCCAAGTGCAAGAACAGAATACATTGCTCAAAGTATTCTGCCCATTTAAAAATGGAGTGTAACAAGAGAACCCAGGACTCTAACCTGGGCAGCCAAGCCTCAATAAAGAGGAAAGGGAGTGTTTGCCAGTACTGTGGGAAAAAATTTCCCTACAAATCTGCCCTGGAAAGACATACACATGTCCATACTGGTTCCAAGCCACACAAATGTGACGTGTGTGGAAAAGGCTTCTGTCAGCAGTACTTTCTGTGTGTTCACCAGCTGACCCACTGGTCCGAGAACTGTTACAACTGCATACATTGTAAGAAGTCTTTCACAGAATATTTAAAAGCTAAGAACCATGTATGCACCTCAGTGGAGTCCAAGCTGAATAGTTATATCAAAGGGAGGTCGAAGGCGTCACTATCATACACATGTGACATCTGCAAGAGTACTTTTTTCTTGTTAAAGGACTTCCACAGACATGTCAAAGCCCACAGCAGTGCCAAGTTGCACCACTGTTTGATGTGTGGTAAGCTTTTTAGTCTCCCATCGGAATACAACACACATCGCTATTACTGCAAGAAACGAAGGGTAAAAAATAAGTCTGCAGGGAAGTTGTCATCCAATCAGCAATCGCAGCTCCGGGTTACAGGGACAAATTCTCTGACCTCGGTCCCAGCTTCCAATTCTGTTGGCAAGGATTTGAGCAGCACGCCATTACCAACACTGCAGCTCCGTCACCAGGAAAGAGTTGTCTCAAGCACACCTTCTCACTCCACCGTCATACCTCAACATCGCTCACACTTTGTGTCGAAGTTAAATAACCTTGATGACCGGTCCGACCCCAGGAAGTATTTCTGCCCTCACTGTGGGCGATTATTCAGACACATGGGCAGACTGCGAGCACACATGCTCACTCATGCAAGAGGTCAGAGCTACACCTGCGGTGGTTGTGGGAAGACGCTTGCAAGTTGGACCAAACTCTGGCAGCACCAGAGGCTCCACAGACAGGAGCGGGGACGCTTCACGTGTCCTCAGTGCGGCCAGGGCTTCCGTTTCGTCGGGCCCTACAAGAGGCACATGGCCGGCCACCCCGAGTACCGCTGGGTTCAGCGGAAGGCGAAGAAGAGGCTCCTGCCTTTTCAGTGTGAGCTCTGCTGCGCCAGCTTTGAGACGCTGGACCTGCTGTTCAGCCACCAGGCCTGCCATTTCTCAGGTGTGCACAAGGTGAAGGAATTGACTTCATCACTTGGTCATTGTCCTGAGAGGACTTCAAGCCCGTCAGTGAACCACGCTTTACCCCACAGTGAGCCCCAGTGTAGTGACTTCTCCCCATCTTGTCCAATAGCCAGCCGTCAGGAAAGCGTTGCAATAAAATATCCACTTCACAGTTTTCATTCATCCCATCCTGTACGACCCATTGACCCTCTTCTCCCCGGGGTTGTTAAACACGCAGCGAGGCATGACACAGTTGGAGACATTCCAACGTTGGAAGTAAAGCAGTGTTCCCCAGATGCTGCGGCATCAGGAGTGTGTGATGGGTCTCCCGAGGACATTCGATGTGTTGTGTGTGGTCGCTGCTATCCTGCCATCCCAGAGCTCTACCTCCACTATGTGCAGCATGCCAGAGGACAGCTTTAACCCAGTGACCTCTCTACCCTCACTGGCCTTCCTCAGACTCCTACTTCAGCAGCTCTTGGGTTTGCACACTTGTACATTCTACATTTATTTAGAAAACTATTATGATGTAAATATAATTTGGTTGTCCTCTAATGATATTCTTTCAAAGCTGTTCTATCTGAAAATACATTACTTTGGTGAAAGGTCTGCCCAGTATGTTTTGAAATGCCAGTGTAAATAACATTCATTTTGATTTACTCCTAAGAAAAGGTTGCGATGGGTCTTCTATGTTTTGAGATTACATTTCAAAGTGTACGGCCAAATTGTTACCCGATTAGTGTTGCACCTTATTGTTCACTGGGAGCAAGTTTCCTCCTGGTTGTGTGCTCAGTCTAATCTGTTGTTAAACAGACGTCTTTTTGTGCATATGTGACAATTATGTCACCAAAATTACCCAAACAACATGAATGTGCATTCCACAATGCGCTAGTGGAGACTGCTTCTGATGAAAATCTTGAATAAATTACTGTATTTAATTTTAGTTTTTGTCTGTTGTATTACACTAAGGTTATTTATAACATGATTTTATGTTATATTACAATATTTTTCTCAGTTTAACTTTTCAAGTTTCATTGTGTTGACAATACACTAGACAATTGTAGTACAAAAGACTTCTTTGATAGGACTAAACTGCAGAATAGAGACAGTCAACATCAACTTCAATTAAAGTGTTTAATTTAATTGGTGTAGGGCCTTGGAACTTGGTGCTCCTGATCCAGGAGTTGTAGTTTAGTTGGAGGACATGGTTTCAATATTTAAGCTCGCTCAACAAAAAAGGTAAAATTGTCAGTGAAATCATTTTCCATTACTGCTCTTGACAATTAGTAAACAAAGCAATACACGGTCACCACTGAATTGATTTTGAATCACTTTATTCATTTAACATGACATGTTGGCTACAGTAAAGCAATCTTAGTTTAGTTGGAGGACATGGTGCTCCTGATCCAGGAGTTGTAGTTGCAGACCTTGGCGTAGACACCCGGCTTGTTCCTCTGGGCACAGCCATAACCCCAGGACACCACTCCCTGGAGCTGCCCATTGCACACCACGGGGCCACCGGAGTCACCCTGAGAAACAAGCATCAGGGTCAGCTGCTGGCCAAGTAGTACAGTGAGTCAGAGACAGCGCGGCCGTCCTCTCCCCATACCTGGCAGGAGTCCTTGCCTCCTTCGAGGAACCCGGCACAGAACATGTTGGAGGTGATCTGTCCAGGGTAGGCGCTCCTGCAGCTGCTGTCGCTCAGGATGGGGGCGTCCAGGCACATCAGACGGTCGGGGTAGTTGGCTGAGGAGACAGGAGAGAGGGTCAGGGATAACGTGACTCTGCGGCAGCTGGGGAAACGTCCGAGCCGGGTGTTCGGTTGGGGGTGCCCTTACAGCTAGAGCCGCTGAGGTTGCCCCATCCAGAGATCAGACAACGGGTTCCGGAGCCGGCACAGCTGGAGGGCAGCGCCACGGTGCGGACATAGCTGTTCAGGGTGGCGGGCTTGCTCAGCTTGATCAGCATGATGTCGTTATCTAGGTTGCGGCTGTTGTATCTGGGGTGCCTGATGACCTTCGCAGAGTTGATGAACTGCTCAGTTCCCTCGTTGACAGCGATGTTGTGCTCTCCCAGACGCACCTGAATGCGGCTGTGGGGAGGAAGCTTTAGAGCGGGGCCACGGTGACCCAATTTAACAACCCTTGTTTCTGTAAGCACTGAGGTCTTCCTGTTTGACTGTATTCTAACGCTCAGCAGAAGGCAACACAGTGAGTAGGATCAGAGCGTGAGGAGGTTCTAAAGAGGACGTTCTGGTTGAGGGTTACTCACGACTTGTAGCAGTGAGCAGCAGACACCACCCAGGTGCTGGAGATCAGAGAACCTCCACAGAAGTGGTAGCCAGAGGTCAGAGACACCTGGTGGGCTGCGGAGTGCTTCCTGCACTCGTATCCCCCCACAATCTTATCCTCCTCATCCTCCAGAGGGGCAGCAACTGATGGAGAATATAACGTCGCCAGGGTTGACGAGTGGAAAGTGTGTTTACATGACTGAAGTTATCAGCACAGTAAAAGGAGGCATTTAGCAGACGTTTTTGTCCAAAGCGACATTTGGACAGTTGGAGGAGGGGGATCAAAGGGATTGAACCGCCAACCCTACAGTTTTCTTACAATACTTAACATTTAGCTTGGCAGTAATACAATTGATAATAGCAGATTCTTTGCAGTTCTTAAGTTGTTGTACTTACATGCCACTGTGAACACAGCTAAAAGAATGAAGGCCTTCATGGTGATGTGTGACTGCCGTAGTGAAATGCACTACTATGCAGAGCCTTTTATAGCAGCCACTTCACCTTCGTCCCTCCATGACCAAGGACAGCCTCCTAGTTAGAGGTCAGCTTTTCAAACAGTGACCAGTGTGTGAACTCACATCTGGCAGCCAATGTACATGTTGATTGTGATCCATACATTTTTCCTATGAAGTTTATTTTTGGCTGTTGTACACCAATGCACAATCTGAACTGATAAAAAGATGTGCATTTATTGATTTTAATCATGTTATCAGATTTAATTCTACAACAATCTATAAACATGGCCATACATATAACTTTTGTTTTGTGGTGTTACTGCATTGTTTAAAGGGGAAAAAATGCAAATGTTCCAAAATATTTTTTTGCATGGGTATTTTTCTGCATATTTTTTGCATGATCGTTTTCTATAGTGGTGGGTTATTGGTTTAACAATGTTTTATAGATTACATTTTTTTTTTTTATATAAAAAGGCTGTTCCCTTGACTAAGTCTTCATATTCAGTTTTTCAAAATGGGCAGTCTGCTGAACAAACTAAAGTAGATCTGATAATCACAACACATGTCTTGTACAATGTGCAGGACTTTGCACCATATGGGGACTGGCAAATATTAATGAATATATTCCGTTCATGTTTCATGTTATATTTCACCTATTTTGTAGTTATGATTGAACATAAACAAACTAGACTGAATTCAGTGTCATAAGGATACTTTGAGTTCACATTTACCTTTTTGAAGGACAATGTGTATTATTAGTGTGTTTCTTAAATATGTATTATTTGTGCATCTTTCTCATGGAATATTGTACTTATATTTTTGTCAAGTATGCACTTTTGACATATTTCTGATGAGATGCTGGCTCTTCATTGCTTTTGTTATACTGTGAGGGTGAGTTTATTTGGAGGTATTACATTGAGAATAACTTGCATAAGGTTCATCCATCTGAACTTATTTTCATGCAACTCATCCCATATTCTCTGACTTGTTTTTTTTTTAATCTTCTTGGAGGTCATAAAATTAACTTGTATACAATTTACAATTTCTTTGTTAAAATCATTGAGAGATGTAATACTAATCATCAAAGTGATTTGAAACTTGTTTTCTCTTTACGTCAACTCGTTTAACATTCATGCCAGGGTCTTACAGTAGGAAACTGCTTTCAAGGGTACGTCTTCAGCGGTGTTTCTGCCTCTGCCTGCGTGCGGTTTGGGCCGTGCTTCTTCAGTTACACTGCAATGTTTCATTCACACCTCATGGTTTTCTTCCACCATGACATTGGTGACATGATGCCTCGTTAAAGGCATTCCTGGTCCTTATGGTCACAGCGTGGCGGGACTGTGTTATGTACTCCCCAGAGACCAGACCTCTTCTGTTACCATAGTCATCTGAACACGCCAAAACCATCTTTAGAAATGCCTTTTTTTATTTAAATATGTTTTTGTTTATAGAAAGAAACACATTTGGGTTGGGCCTAACCTGAAATATGTCTCACTGTGTTTCAACATTTAAGCTCACGCAACAAAAAAGGTAAAAATGTCAGTGAAAACATTTTCCATTACTGCTCTTGACAATTAGTAAACAAAGCAATACACGGTCACCACTGAATTGATTTTGAATCACTTTATTCATTTAACATGACATGTTGGCTACAGTAAAGCAATCTTAGTTTAGTTGGAGGACATGGTGCTCCTGATCCAGGAGTTGTAGTTGCAGACCTTGGCGTAGACACCCGGCTTGTTCCTCTGGGCACAGCCATAACCCCAGGACACCACTCCCTGGAGCTGCCCATTGCACACCACGGGGCCACCGGAGTCACCCTGAGAAACAAGCATCAGGGTCAGCTGCTGGCCAAGTAGTACAGTGAGTCAGAGACAGCGCGGCCGTCCTCTCCCCATACCTGGCAGGAGTCCTTGCCTCCTTCGAGGAACCCGGCACAGAACATGTTGGAGGTGATCTGTCCAGGGTAGGCGCTCCTGCAGCTGCTGTCGCTCAGGATGGGGGCGTCCAGGCACATCAGACGGTCGGGGTAGTTGGCTGAGGAGACAGGAGAGAGGGTCAGGGATAACGTGACTCTGCGGCAGCTGGGGAAACGTCCGAGCCGGGTGTTCGGTTGGGGGTGCCCTTACAGCTAGAGCCGCTGAGGTTGCCCCATCCAGAGATCAGACAACGGGTTCCGGAGCCGGCACAGCTGGAGGGCAGCGCCACGGTGCGGACATAGCTGTTCAGGGTGGCGGGCTTGCTCAGCTTGATCAGCATGATGTCGTTATCTAGGTTGCGGCTGTTGTATCTGGGGTGCCTGATGACCTTCGCAGAGTTGATGAACTGCTCAGTTCCCTCGTTGACAGCGATGTTGTGCTCTCCCAGACGCACCTGAATGCGGCTGTGGGGAGGAAGCTTTAGAGCGGGGCCACGGTGACCCAATTTAACAACCCTTGTTTCTGTAAGCACTGAGGTCTTCCTGTTTGACTGTATTCTAACGCTCAGCAGAAGGCAACACAGTGAGTAGGATCAGAGCGTGAGGAGGTTCTAAAGAGGACGTTCTGGTTGAGGGTTACTCACGACTTGTAGCAGTGAGCAGCAGACACCACCCAGGTGCTGGAGATCAGAGAACCTCCACAGAAGTGGTAGCCAGAGGTCAGAGACACCTGGTGGGCTGCGGAGTGCTTCCTGCACTCGTATCCCCCCACAATCTTATCCTCCTCATCCTCCAGAGGGGCAGCAACTTGAAGACAAAACCAAACAACACGATCAAATACATCACAATAACAAATAGAAGTGTTTCATTAGATATTTTTCATTTGCACACAAAAAAAGTACATTTAAATGCAGAACTTACATGCCACGGCAAAAAGAGCCAACAAGATTAAGTATTTCATGGTTGCCTGGTGATGCTACTACATCCAGCAGCAGCTGGAGGGAGTCTTATATACCCAACCTCACGCATCCTTATCCGCCTTCTCACTGCCTGTTGGTTACTGATTACCTGGCCTGGGAAATGGAAGAGTGGTCTCAGCCTGGGAAGATGGAACATGGGTCCCATCTGCTTTTACTTTTCCACATCGTAATCCTCTGAAGTTGTCAACAACTAACAGTGTCGAGGACAGAGCGTATATGTACAAACTACAAGGTCTGGAGTGGACATATCAAACTTAACAATGACCATGATCTGAAATGTATCTAAAATGAACGTGTGGTGTAGATGTGTTCAACCAAACACACATTATCACAAGAGAATGAGATGGTCTTATATCATGTATGCAACGTATAACTTGTGGGGAGTGGGATACCTTTGTTATAACATGTGTGTCTGGTGAAGTTGGAACTTGAATTTTGCTCTTGAATGCGCCCCTCGGTGACGTCAATCTCAAGCGACCGCTCCGACGCTGTGTTGGCAGAGGAGCTAACAGCTGCACCAAATGTTTGTTTTGGTTCGCAGTTTCCTTCAGGTAAGCAGAACTACGCATTAGTCCTTTATCCTTGTGTTAATTCATGGTGTATTACAGCTCTAAGAGTGAGTGTGTCCTGGTTCTTGTGGTGGTGTATGGCCGAGCTACAATGCATCATCAGCACCTAATAGATGCGGGATGCGCAACCATTGCGGATGGAGTGAAGAGAAAAGACTCACCAATGCGACAATATACTGATGTACTGAAGTCGGGAGGACTCTCTGATACTGTTTTGAGTAATGTCATGGAAATACATAAAACTATGTTGTTCTTTGCATTGCAGCAATCTCCCCCTTCTTGCAGACTGATACTCCGGGTTTCATGTCCTTGAACTTTATTTATCACATAGATGCCCGTTTCAAGGCGAAGGCTTGAGGGTTTAAAGCTCTGTGGCGATCCAACGATGTCCCTTGACTGGCCGGATTTGACATTTGGACAATGTCGATTTTTATTGACCTACATTGATTTGAAATATGATAAAAATGACATGATTCCAGATAACCCGTAAGACGCATATAATATGAGCGCCCCCTTGGTAGTCGGTGTGCCAAGTCCCCAAACGCATACACATCATACATGCATATTGTAACACGATGTATATAGCAGTGCTTATTTACATAGAAGTCAGTTAGTTCATACGCAAAACTTGTATTGATGGAGCTCCAGCCCGGAAGTGACTTTCCAGCGGGTTCCTCGGCGCGCCTGAGCTGACCGATGACCGAGTACTACGAGGCGGGGGGGCTGCTGTACGAGCACTCTCCTCCCATGCACATCAAAGTGGAGTCTCCGGAGGGCCCGTTCGGCGGGGGAGCCTCTGAAGATGGCTTCCCCAGGGAGGACGACGACTCGGAGGGCAGCTGCGACCAGAGCGGCGGACTCCCCGGGGGGCTCCCGTTCAACGTGGTGGTGGTGCACCCAAACATCATGGCTCCAGGGATGTCCTCGGATGAACTCTTGTCTATTGAACAAAGTGAGCAGAAACGACTCCATGTCATGATGATGATAATAATAACAATCAAAAATAATAATCGTGCTACCAGTTAAGATAATGGTTAAGAAGACCAAAATATGTTATTTAGCGTTTTTTATTTATTTTTTACTTTTCGTGCAGGCAGAGGCATGTCGGCTGCGCTGGCTGCAGGCGGCGCCAGTAAGAGGAAGAGTCGATTCAGTGGGGCGGAGTTGGAGGTCCTGGTGTCCGAGGTGACGCGCTGCGAGGGCGAGCTGTTCGGCCCGGCCGGGCGGCTGCGGCGCCGGGAAAGGGAGCGCATCTGGGCGGGGATCCTGGAGCGAGTTAACGCCGTGTCCAGGGTGCCGCGCACGCTGCGCGAGGTGAAGAAGAGGTGGGATGACCTGAAGAGACGAAACGGTGGAAGGCTGGCCGACGCCCGCCACCGCAGCTGCTACCTGCCCTCCAGCCGGGGGGCTTCCATCCTCGGGAGACCCTCTCAGTCCAGCCCCCGGCTTCAACAGGCCAGACAGAAGCAGAGCTCCAGACCAAAGGCTAGTTTTCCATGCTTGACAGACTCGGAAGCAGGTAGGAACCAGCAGGAGACGGATGCTATGTCATTGTGATGTTTTAAGATATGCTAGTTATTATCTGTTAGCCATCTACAGTTTTAGAATATTGTTTTTTTCTCTTTCAGTTGGAACGGGGGATGGGTCAGAGCGAGATGGTTTGGAGAAGGACGAGGAGGAGGCTGAGCGAGAGAGGGAGGTGGCAGAGCCAGACTGCGAGGGCCCGGAGCACAGCATGGAGGACAAACTGGGGTTGGGACTCAGTCTGGGCATCGGACCCCCCCCTCCCTCAGAGCGATGGCTGCCCCCCTCCCCGCTCTACAGTGCGCCCTTCCTCAACGGCAGCCCGCAGCCCAGCCCCCCGCCCTCGCTGGGGGCCCAGCCGGGACCTCTGGAGACGCAGCCCCGCGGCTCCTGGCTGGAAGACGAGCTGCACGGCCTGGGGGACGCGGCCCTGCAGCTGGGCGACCGCGTGGAGAAGAGCCTGATGGAGTTTGGGGAAGGTTTCAGGCGCGACATGAGAACACTGGTGGCCTCCCAAGAGATGTTAGCATCCAGTCTACAGCAGAACAACATCCTGCTGCAGAGACTCCTGGGGGTCCTGGAGTCCCAGCAGCAGCAGCAGCAGCAGCAGCAGCAGCCACAGCGTGTCCAGCAGCAGGCGGCCGCGTCTCAATCACACGCGTCCTCACAGCAACCTCAGCCTCTCCAACCGCTGGAAACACAGCAGCCCCCGGCAGAGCCCCTCCAGCACCCCCAGCAAACCCCGGAGCGCCAGCAGCACTTACATGTAGCAAAGCAGCCGCCGCAGTTCAGCCAGCCAGCAGCGCAGCCAAAGCCTTTTCTACCCCCCAGTGACCAGTCGGCGGCGCCGCCCCGGTCCTCTCCGGCACGCGATCCCTTCCCCCCGGAGCGGCCCGTGAACGGGGCGGGCCACCGGCCGCGGCGCGGCAGGACGGTGGAGCACAGGCGCAGGAGACGGCGTTGATGACGAGACGGCGAAGCTGCATCCATTCATGAACCGTCTGAACGTGAAGCTGAGCCGAAGGGTGTTCTACTCATTGTGTCTATATCTATGATATACCATGAATGCTTATTTTCTACTCCGATCGTTTTACTTTTGACAGAGATGTGCAAAGTAAAACACTGAAGAATATGCCATTAAATAATTTTGTCCCATTGCATTAGTTCTATGGAATGGCCAGGTGTGAGAGCAGCTTTCAATACCTTTTAAATAACAGTTGTTGATGTTTAAAATGCAATTTGTTTGAAAGCACTCCTAGTTAGACCTTTCTGAATGCTGTAGATAGACATGCGTAACATTGTCATGTATTCTGCAGACGTTACTGAACATGGAGATAGTATATTGTTAATAAATATATGCCTGTGCTTTGTTAACCGTTTAACAGAAACATTCCTCAACATTTTCAGACAAAAAGAAACGCGTTTATTGTCTAACTTTTCAGTTGTCCCATGCTTGTTTTAGACAAGCCAATTTAAAGAATGTGATAAAATACCATATTTGCCTCCCACTTAAGACTTTGCCCTCCAGGACCTCAAACACATTAAATGTGTTTCCGTAGGCTTTGATATTTTAGTATTGAGATGATAATGATAATATAAAGATGTATGTCTGGCTATGTAGGCCTATTGCATGCAATACTGATAGTATGCACGCAGGTCGCCGGAATCAAATACCTGCGTTCAATCTCTCCCTATTTTTATTTTGTAAATATTCTCCGCAATATATCAATGAAACTGTAATAAAGTCAACTCTGATCCACTAACGAAACCAGTCCGGCGCGTCGCGTGTCTGCCCCGGGTCACAGCAGGTGCTGCCTGTCGAGCACCGGACCTACAGCCGGATGGCAGCACAGTGCTACACGCTACATGCTACACGCTACATGCTAGCAGGCCTTAACAGACAGGGGGGTAGATGGGGGAAACATGGCCGCCGTGGACGCGTCTCACTGTCCCACGGAGCAGGGTTCTACCCGTGAGGAGGACACGGGGTCCTTGGGGAGCGCCGGTGCGTGTCAGCCGGAGTGTGACACACCGCACATCGACACTATGACCACGGGAGAGGTCTCTGTTCGCCCCGGCGACACACGGGACGGCCGTGCAGGCAGCAGCGACGGCGCTAACACCGTGAACCCCGCGGAGTGTGTCGGTGAACCGCGGACTGGGACCCCTGCGGAACCGCTGGAGGGTCGTTCACCAGGACGGCTGGCAGGGGTTGACATGCCGTGCGACGACAAGCCCCGTGGTCCTGAGTCTGAACATGAATGCAGGGACGACGAGGCGAAGGACCAGCAGTGTGGTATGCTACGGTTTCTGCTTCACAGCGTTAGCGTTTAGCGTTAGCATTCACTGTTGCTTTGGTCCTGTTGCAGTGTATCCCAGATCTATCTTCATACGACAAGCTAGTGCAGTAACTGAAGGGTCGGTTGGAAACATGAGTTAAACACCAGAACATTTTGACGTGAAATTATTAATCTCATGCTGTGCTTCTTTTCAGACCACAAGGATAACTTTACGAAGCCCATGGTGCAGCCTCATAAGCCTGCTGATGATGGATCTGATGCAGACGGGGAGAATGTTGACCAAAGAAAGCACTGTGCTGATGAACAGAGGCAAGAGACTAATGTGTTGAATGGGCTGGAAGTGGATGTTGATGGAGGAGAAAGGATTGGAAACGGTGTGGACAGCATGCCTGGTCAAGCAGAAGCCAAAGGGAAACGTAACAGGTCGAGTCTGCAGTGCAAGGACTGTGGGAAAAGGTTTAATCGCAGAGAGACCTTGAATCTTCACCGGCACTTCCATGCACACAATGACCCCACGCCGCTTACCTGCAAAGAATGTGGCCTGACCTTTCAGGACCGGAGCAGCTTCATCAAACACAGAAAGGCACACAAAGAGAAGCAGCAAAAACCTGCAGGGCCACAACCAGTACGGCCACAACCTGCAGGGCCACAACCAGTACGGCCACAACTTGCAGGGCCACAGAAGGATGCAGTCACAAGCGAGGGGAGGCAGTTCACGTGTGCACACTGTGGCAAGTTGTTTTCAACAGTAGTAAAGCTGAGGGACCACAATTGCAGCAAAAGTCCAGATAAGCCTTACCACTGCCCCCTGTGTCGCCGAGAGTTTCAGTTTAAGGTGGCTATCCCCAGGCACATGCAGATACACTCGCTTGAGAACATTTTCCAATGCCAAGAGTGCAACACACATTTCTCCGACGGCCCCGCTTTCCGCGCCCACCAGAGATGTCACGCTGCCCTGAAGCCATACGAGTGTGCTGAGTGCGGCATGGCGTTCAAACATTATTCAGTCATGGAAGACCACCGGCGTCGGCACACAGGAAACCTGCCCTCCCACCAGTGCTATATCTGTGGGAAGGCCTTCAAGTACAGCAGTCTTCTCCATCAGCACCAGTTTCTCCACACAGGTCACAAACCATTTTGCTGCCCACAGTGTGGGAAGAAATTTGCCTTTGCCCAAAACATGAAGGCCCATTACCGTCAGCATAGACTCTCCACTGCTACCCCTCTGGTGGCTCCTGATAAACAAGACCCGGTGCCTTCACATGAGCCTGCTCACGCACTTGGGAAGGAGAACACGGGTCAGAGTGTAGAACCAAGGCAACTATATAGCTGTCCTCTGTGCCCCCTGAAGTTTACCATTCCTGCTAACCTGAGAGCCCACATGCTGATTCACGAGGCAGAGTATGAAAAACTGGACAATTTGCCCACCAAGGAGATCAAACCTTTGATCTCGGAAAAGGGCTACAACTGCCCTCAGTGTCCAAGTATTTTCCACAATAAGCTCAGTTATTATGGACATTTGTTAAAAGTCCACAGGTCTGACTCTCACTATTTAGAGCAGGTGTCTGCTGAGCATGTCCAAGAGAGACGAAGTATTGAAAGTCATAGCAAGTCACACAAATGCCCACATTGTAGCAAAACGTTCCTCCAGCGCTCTGTGTTGGAGGCTCACATGCGTGTCCATTCTAAGGACAAGCCATACCAGTGCAATGTGTGTGGCAAATCTTTTAGATACAACAGCTACCTGCGGCAGCACCTGATGATCCACACAGGTGAAAAGCCCCATAAGTGTCCAGATTGTGGCAAAGAATTTGCCTTCCTTCAAAACATGAAGACTCATCTAAAGCTGCATCGGGCAAAACCATTCCACTGCGCTAAGTGCCGCAACTTTTACACGGATGAGGCCCAACTCAAAGAGCACCTGTTGTCTCACAAAGGCCACAAACGACATAAGTGTCATCTTTGTGACAGAAGTTTTTCGTTGGCATGTTTGCTCCGTGATCACATCAACGCGCACAAAGGAGCAAGGCCCTATCGCTGTTCCGTGTGCCCCAAAAGCTTTTCTTGGTCAAGCAGCCTGATTGTTCATCAGAAGAGTCATGAAGCGAAGTTGGTGGCTCCTCGACAGCTAAGAGACATGGAAAGTGGCCAAAATGCATTCCAAACACAAACGAAGGCCAACCAGGCCGAGCTGGGCTCATCACAGTGTGGTCCTCCGGTCCAGTGGAAGGTGGATGGGGGGGAAGTGTTGCTCGTTTCATTGGCTCAAATGTCTAATCAGCCCCAAGTGTTTGCACAGCTCCACCACAGTCCACTGAAGTCCCTTTCTAACCCTAGTTCACTTCCGAGTTCGGAGACGTCGATGAAAGACGGCTCAATTTTTATTTCTGGTTCCCTTCAAACGGCTGTGCCCAAAACAGTCTCTCCATCGATAGTTGGCGAGGTCGAGAAACACGGGCAAGCCCAGCCTGAGATTTTTAGAGGTGTGTCCACTTCCACTGTTGCGGCCTCAAATAGCTCTTCATTGCATCACTTTCCTGTGTCTGCAACCTATGTGGATGGAGCAGCACTTTGGAGTGTAAAACCTACTCCTGTAACCTCACAGATCTCTGCAAGTAAGCAAGAATCCACCCCCCAAAAAGATGAATTTAATCCACATACAGCAATTCCACCCACTGTTGGCCAGTCAGAAAAAAGAGTCAATGGAGGTGAGCTGCAAAAGCAACGATCCCCAAGTTTAGCAGTTGTCTCATCTTCAGCTCAATTAGACCAAAGCAAGGCTGTGTTAAGTCCGACCCCTGCATCTCTGGAAGTATGTAGCACTTTGTGGGACCTGCAGACACCTACAGGCATTCCAAAGACTTCAAGCCTCTCAGACGAACCCGGTGTTAACCATGAGTTACAGCCAGGCTGGACCAATCAGACGTCTCCCCAGAAAGGTCCAATCTCGCTACCGCACCCGCCTCAGCGTTTTGCCCACGGACTAGGACCTGCCGTTTGGGGTTTTCAAACGAATCATGTTGGCCCCCAAGCACTGCTCCCTGGACACGTCAAACCAGGGAACGCACAGGAACTGCAGCAGCAACCAATGGTAACTGGAACTCAAATTATCCTAAATCAAGCTTCTCCCTTTTTCTCACCTCCACTTGCTCCTCTACCTCTGCCTCTTGCTTTGCCTGGCCCTCACTCTTTTCATTCTGTCGCTGCACTTACCAGAGCTCCATACCCAAATCTTTTTTTTACACCACAGGCAGTGATGAGACCACAAATGGGCCGGACCCTACCTCAGCTCAGCCCCCGGACAGGACCACGCAATCTGGGGGGCCGTTTGCCCTTTGCACCCGAGGCGCTTCTACAGTGCACGATATGTGGTCACTCTGTCCCTCGGGAAAAGGACCTAGAAATGCATTACCTGGAACATGCTCAAGGAGAGAATTGACGTTGGTAACTGGTGTTATCTTTGCACTTCTTTCGGTCTAAATAGCTGAATTAACCTCTCACATCATCATCATTGTCATACAACAACCTCTTACAGTAATCCAATATATTCGAACAGCGTGATAAAACATTTGAAGGGAAAGTTGGTTATGCACAACTTGTAATGTAATCCGTATGCGATTTACAACATTTCAAGTGCACACTGGGAGCTTGCAGTAGAATGTGTATGCATGTCCTCTGCTAACGGTTTTAAGATTCATGTTTGACTGATTGCATTTCAGCTAAATTTTTTTATTGAAATAAACAATCTCTGTGAGGAGTTAAGATGTTCTGGTGAATTTATAAATGGGTTGGTTTTCTTTTGAGAGCTATTTACTTTTTGGTAACTTGCTGTCGGGTTCCCTGTCCGATGCGTAGTACATGTGCCTTTGTGTGGCTGCCAGGCTCGGTTCCTCACCGCAGACCCATGACGGTGACATCTCTTCCATCAGACTTCCTTCCAGGATGCTGAGGAGAGAGGGGACTGTGGCAGTACTGAAGCAGTGGAGATGCTCTGTTATGCCGCTTGCATGACTATATTTTTTTAAACGATGACTGACATCATGGCAGGTTTTGTCTTCACCACAAACAACTTGCCACAGCAATAGTTGATGGAGTGTTTATGGCCAGGCTGGGCTGGCTAAATGACCTGAGACAAACATTTCCAAGTAACATTGACTTCTCTACAGTGAAAATGTACAGACAACAACGGAAGAGGTTGATATTTGTGTTTGTGTGTTTGGTGGAAAATTCCAAACTTGTGTACAGGTCTCCCTTGTGATCCTATGTAATTGCAAAAGACAATTGGTATCAAGCCTTTAGGTAGCTCGCCCACAAGGATGCACATGTCATGTATAATTGTATAAATAAAACACAATATTGTTCATAAAAAAAAGATCCTTTATTGTTAGTATTGTAAAATGTCCTCCCCTACTGTTGAGGTAGAGATTAGTCATGATAAATATTACCAAAATACTATTGATATGGCGTACTACTTGTAAAGGACGGTATAGCTTTCGAAATGTGTATGAATATTATCTCAATGTCAACTAAAAAATATTCTTGGGTGCTCATGTAGAGATCAAATTCCATTAATTTAGTTTTATCGTGGTGAATACGACGTTTTAAGTTGATGATATTGATTCGTAATCACCACACAGAAGCCAGTTGAGAATAATAATTTAAATGTAGTTGACTTCTGCATTCTTAATTCCCTTGGCAACTATTGTGTGTTTTAGAAAGCTGAAATCTGGCTTGAAAAAAGTTTGAATCAGAGTCTAACATCATTGTTATATAAATCACATCTGTCGTTCGACATGCTCCTGAATATTGTTATTAAACTACATCGTTATGATTGTAAGGGTTGTGACATTGAATGTGTAAACTTGTGTTTTGTTTGAGATCATTTTAGAACAATAACACAAGTCCACATGCCCTATATCACATAGAAACACTTTTTTGTAGTGTAAATTATAGTAATATATAGTTATAGCAACAAATTGGTTCACAAATAACATGTGGTGAGAATGACACCGCGCATGCGTATTCAAAAAGCGCACTTCGCTAGCAGAAGCAGCAAGCTAGGCTAAGCTAAGTATGCTAACACTCCGCACCACCCCGACCCAAAGGGCTTGTTGTTTTCGGGTGGCTAGTCCGTGCTGTTAACCTTGGATCATTAGTGTTTTTGTTGTTGTCACAACACAAAGGGTGTATACATCAGCGTCCATTCATCTGCTAGGCAGAATACGTGTTAAAAAGAGTGATATTAGCTGAGTATGGAGCAGAGTACGGCCTAGCCGGGTTAGCCACGGAGCGCCTCGGAGCTGCCAGGCTCCACAAAGGGTCTGACGGCGGGTCGAGGAACCGACATGGACCCCGAACACGGACACGGCGAGGCCGACGAAATGACACTCAACGACGGGGACGCGTCTGCGGTGGAGGTGCTTGATAGTAAGTAGTGAGTTAACTCAATGTGGGGGGACCAGGAACGACTCGGTGTGGGAGACCCAGGGCACCCCAGGGTGCCGTGCTAACTCTGTGTGGGGGACCCAGGGTGGCCGTGTTGACACGGTGTGGGAGACACAGGGCACCCTAGGGTGCTGTGTTAACTCGGTGTGGGGGCCCCGTATTATCTTGGTGTGGTAGACCCAGGGCACCCTAAGGTAGCCGTGTTACCTCGGTGTGGGAGACTCAGGGCAGCCCAGGGTGCCGTGCAGCGGGTCTGTGTGTGTGCAGGCCCGTACACACTGCGTGATGTGTGTTAGTGGTTCTATTAATCATTGTTTCTGGAGCGCTGGTGTTGTGGTCCCTACTGACGACAGGGCTTTTTATGATGCATCGTCTCATGATAAAACTCATACAAGTTAAAATGTTTTATTTAGTTGCTTCTACGTTTCTGGCTTTGCGTATGAATAAATTCTGGGGGGGAAATGTAAGTAGTGGATTTGTATAAAGTTATTTATTTCTGTTGTCAATGGTTCTTAAAAGCACGACACCAATTATTCGTCATGCATATATGAGCCATAATTGATGATATGTAGGAGTTCTATCCCCTGATTTAAAAAACTGAAAAATGAAGTAAAATGAAGAATGTGACTCCATCAACATGAGAGGCCTGAATCCAAGTACTATGCAATTTTTTATGTAATTATATTTATATGCGAATGAACCTTAGTTAAATGCCAATTCGTTTCCTGCACACCACCCCCAGAGTAAACACCTATGAATCACAGGTGTGAACAATATTTCAGTATTTTTTTTGTTGCAGTGCAGCTTTACTCCCTTGTGTTTGGAAGTCTGGATATTCCTGGAAAACCTTATTTCGTAGTGTGAAGAATCCAATTAATTTCATTATTATACAAATATCTGTCACTGTTTACCGTTTACTTTACAGGGCCACTGTTTACCACTGTTTACTTTACTACTCATAGTGCACTATTCGTGTACATACTGCACCTTAATCACTATTATGCACTTCTGGTTAGAACACCAACTACATTTCGTTGTATCTATACTTATACTCTGCATAATGACATAATGTTGAATCTAATCTAATCTGACTCAATTATGACAGTAATTAGATTAGATTAGATTCAACTTTATTGTCATTGTGCAGAGTACAAGTACAGGGACAACGAAATGCAGTTGGCGTTCTAACCAGAAGTGCAAATGTGCAAATGTGCAAAACATGAAAAGTGGCAGTGGTTATTAAAGTGACGGTAATTATGAATTCCATTCCATATCTTAAATGACCTGGCTAGTTGGCAAGACTGCAGGTTAATTGTTAACATTGTTGATGTTGATCTCTGTTGAAGTCCTGAAATCCCCTCTCATTGAGTAATTCTGAAATTGGGCAGTTGGCGAGCCAGTGACATCATTCTATTCCAAGCTTGAGCAGCTCCCATAGCTGTGTCTTTGTTTTGTCCAACACAAGCACAAGATGGAGTGGAATATGAAGGGCAGGGACAGGACAGCGGTTATGGGTAGGGGAGGTCATAGGCTGGGGAAAAGAGGAAGGTTTTCAGATGGGACTTGAATGTGAGGAGTGAGGGTGAGGTGCGGACAGGTTGGGGGAGAGTTCCAGAGTCGGGGTGCTATGCAGAAGAAGGCTCTGTCGCCAAAGGATCTCCGTTTTGATCTGGGTAATGTAAAAGAGAGTGGAGGAGGATCGGAGGGCACGGGTGGGGCGGTGGGGGATGAGGAGGTCAGACAGGTAGTGGGGGGGGGGGTCAGGTGGTGGAGGGCTTTGAAGGTGAGGAGGAGGGTCTTGAAGAGGATGCGGTGTTTGATGGGGAGCCAGTGGAGAGAGTGGAGAATGGGAGTGATATGTTCACGGGACCAGGTGTGGGTAAGGAAGCGGGCAGCAGAGTTCTGGACCAGTTGGAGTCTATGGAGGGAATGAGAGGTGATGCCAGTGAGGAGGGAGTTGCAAT
>JAOPUH010000008.1:8204967-8221908 GCA_027123175.1 Urophycis cirrata
CTGAGAGTACTCTGCCTGGGTTCTGTTCCTCTGAGTCCCTGGTACCTCATCTGAGAGTACTCTGCCTGGGTTCTGTTCCTCTGAGTCCCTGGTACCTCATCTGAGAGTACTCTGCCTGGGTTCTGTTTCTCTGAGTCCCTGGTACATCATCTGACAGTACTCTGCCTGGGTTCTGTTTCTCAGAGTCCCTGGTACATCATCTGAGAGTACTCTGCCTGGGTTCTGTTTTTCTGAGTCATCGGGTCTCCCTGATACCTCGCTGATGGAGCATTTAGTTTGGTTTCCCTGAGCGAGGTTTTAACGTTTAACGTAAAATAGTTCATACTTCATTCAATGAGTTATTAATCTATATATTATAGTTATATGCTAATATAACTTTTAATGTCTAATGCATGATCACTTAAGCATGACCAGACGAGCTCCACTGAAGAGTTAAGTATGGTCAGTAGACACCCCTCCAGCCTATAGCTGTCTCTGGACTGCTGCAATGCCATGCATGGCATTGTAGCAGTCCAGAGTCCACCTTCCCTTTGAAATAAACACACTTCAAATACATAAGCTACTACTACTTTAAGGCAGGTTGCTGTTGACAAAGTGTGGTTTGAGCAGAGTTGGCAACTCTATGTTCTTAGCTGTAGACCAGTGGCGTTTTATAATATAAATACATACATGGGTGCAGGCGCCCTCTTGGCTACCCTCCCTTAGGTTGCATATGCCTAGAAACACCCTGTCATAGATAAGATAGTTAATACCATAGACTACCATAAACATAGTTACTACCCAAAGCTAATAACACAAAGGTATTACCTCACACCCCTGGTGGATGTGGTAATACCACTCCGAGACACAAGGTGGACTCCAGAGCCACTGCGTCCTCTTGTTCCGTTGGCGTTTGTTGTCGGGAACTCGTGCGGCACTCAAAATGAGGAGATCTTTTCCGTGTTCTTCCAAGGAATGATCTCAGCTCCCCAGTCATGGACGAGTGACGAACGGTGAGCTCCGCGAGACCCCACAGGGACCTTCAGCTCGATCCAGAACTCGTGGTCCAGCCGTCAGTGTGTGTCAGGTATTTGTTCCAGAACTTCCCTGGTCGCCGTCCATGCCAGACACCATGTCCTTAGAGTACACCATCGACATCCAGCTCACTGAGCTGGGCTTCCCCGACATTCTCCAGACGTATGCAGCAGCAGTGAGGGAGAGCCCGGGCCTGTCCGCCTCACAGTACGTGTCTTTATCTGGAGGTGATGGACACACTAACCTTCCAACCAAACCTACCCCAAGGCAACTCCTTAGAAAGGATCCATCAGTTACACCTTCTCAACCAACCAGGGACACGCGTGGGTCTTCTCCAGCACCAACAAAACCTGGAACCGTGTGCTCTGATGATGCGTTCACCTTCTCTGTGCTGTATGGCACCAAGAAGCGCCGCCGGGCCAAGCGCGTCACCGCTGAGACCCCTGGGGATCTGGCTACCGGAGAAAAAGCAGATGATGAACCACACCAGGGTGTAAAGGATGACCAGGTGGCAAACAACAACACGCAGGATGTGGAGGACGAGTCAGCGGACGACAGCGAAGTGTCCGAGGATTGTGATGAAAAGAGCCTCGACGAAGACCAGGATTGTTTTGATGACGGTATGCCATTTGAATTATCATCTCATTAGCATTAACGTTATCTCTTTTTTTGCTAGTTCTGACTTGACTGCATTTCCCTAGAGTCTGGTGGCACTGGTGATTACCGCTGTGGTGTGTGTGGTCTTCAGCTGGCCTCCAACATGAAGCTGCTGGACCACATGAACCTCCATACCGGCCAGCGTCCGCACTGCTGCTCAGAGTGTGGCAAACGATTCTGCCAGCTCAGCAACTACCGTGCTCACCTGAAGACCCACGCCAAGGGAGAGCCTGGACCGGTCCACTCCCTGTGGTGTCCTCTCTGCACAAAGCCGTTCGCCAGCAAGGAGGACCTGAAGGGTCACCTCACCACCAGTCACGCTAACAGGGACTTCTATGAGTGTGACTCGTGCAAGCTCCTGTTCATCGAGCGAAAAGAGTGCAAGAAGCACATTGAGTGGCACAAGAGCACCCACAGACGTTTTGCCTGTGACACGTGTGGCCGCAGATTCTCCACCCAGCGGTCGCTCAAACACCACCAGAACAGCAAGTGCCTGCGCAGCTTCGCGTGCACAGACTGCGACCGGACCTTCAGCAGGAAGAACGCCCTGCTGAGACACAGCTTCTCCCATGTCGGCCTGCTGCCCTACACCTGCATGCTGTGCAGCTGCCACTTCCGCCTGGCCAGGCTGTACCGCCAGCACAAGTGCAACCCGCAGAGCGTCCACTGTGTGGCGTGTCTGAGGGCCTTCTCCAGCACCGAGGACTTCCAGCAGCACAAGAAGGACACGGGCTGCTGGGGGCACCAGGAACCCAGAGGCGGTGAAATCCGCTGCCCGGAGTGCGGCCAGAGTTTCGCCACAAGAGAGGAGCTGAAGAAGCACGGCGGGGCCCACCAGCGGGTCCTGACCTGCGACGAGTGCGGCAAAGGCTTCCGGTCGGCCCTGCTCCTGATGTCCCACATGGGAGGGCACGCCGCGCAGACGCCCTGCCTCTGCCAGAGCTGCGGCAGGGGCTTCCTGCACCAGCTGGACTACGACCGACACCTGGAACGATGTGGGCTCGCACCCCCATCACCGGTACGTTTTTATATCTTTTGAGAATGGTTTGTCTTTCACCAAAGTAGCCTCGCTGTCCTTACATGTTTGGTGGGGGGCGGGGTTGTTTTTCTAGGCTGTTTCTAAAAAACGTACCCAGAAGTCCTGGGCTGTACCAGATCAACCCACGCCTCCACCCGTCACTGACCTGCCCGTCGCCAGTGCAGCCTCCACAAGTGGGTCTGACCCGGCCAGCGCCACGGCCCCCATCCACAGCCGCCTCCCTGCTCCGTCTCCAGAGACCCCGGCCACGGGCCCCTGGCGCCTCACCCTGGACAAACAACCCCCTGACGGCGTCCAGCTGATTCTGTTCCTTCCTGTCAAACCACCTGGCTGGCCGGACCCAGTCCGGCCGCCCAGCCAGGCCATCCTGGACGCGTCGGTGGAGCTACACAGGCGCACCGTGGGTCAAAGGACGGGTTCTGCTGTGGGCTCGCCACTAGAAGTCGCTGACGACAACATGCCGCTGGATTTGTCAATGAAGTCGACCCGTGTGGTGCCTGCCGTTAGCGTTAAAACACCAGCGCTTGGCACTATAACGCCGCCGGTGAGCAGAAACATGCATGCACTTGGCATTAAAAGGCCTGCGCATCACCTTGAAACGGCTACTGTTAGCCTTAAACCACCTACTATGAGCCTTATAAAGCCTACAGTTAGTCTTGAAATACCTCCTGTTAGCGTGAAAACGACTGTTAGCCTTAAAACGCCTATTAGTGTTAAAATGCCTCCCGATAGCGTTAAAATGCCTCCCGATAGCGTTAAAATGCCTCCTGATGGTGTTAAAATGTCTCCTGATGGTGTTAAAATGCCTACAGTTGGCCTTAAAACGCCTACTGTTAGTGTTAAAAGTGAGTCTCTGGCGCCTGCTGTTACAGCTCCTGCCGGCAGCGTTACCACGGCGATCAGAGAGTGCTGGGTGGTCCTCAGAAGGTGGTCAGGGGAAACACATGGACCCATGGGAGATGCATGCTCACGTCTTCACAGGAAGACAGAAATACTTGAGAGTGTCTGTCATGAAGCACATTGTAACTTGTTGTCCACTGTCAAGACAGAAGCCTTAGGAGGGGCTCCTCTCCTGGTGGATGTTAAGGAGGAGCCCATGTCCCCCACTCCTGTTTCTGAGGAGCTGCAGTTCTAGTCCCGGCAGCGTCAGAGCGACATACACTGAGATGTATTTAGTACGGACCAGCAACATGTGGTGCATCTGGTGGTGGGTTTGACTATTAATGAACAGGGCCTTGATGGGGAGGAAGAGGATCACGAAGATCAGTAAATCAGGAAGATCAGTAAATCAGGAAGAGGATCAGGAAGATCAGTTGATCAGGAAGAGGATCAGGAAGATCAGTAGATCAGGAAGAGGAGATTGTTTATTGAACAATCTCTTAATGTGTTGAAATGGACAGAGGGCCTGACAGAAAGACGACCAACATCCACACAGGAGCCGGTCCCTCCTTCCCCTGATTCAACCCATACATCCTTTTATTTCAGTATTTTTCATGGGACCAGGGTGTTTTGTGTCGGGGATGCTGTGTTTTTTATCTGTAAGCGGATCCACAATAAAATGGACATCAGGATAACCCAGCATTTGTCCAGCCAGCCATGGTTTGGACTGGGAGTGTGTGATGTGTCCTACCTCCAGTTTGTATTCCGGTCCAAAGCGTAGTGCCCATGTTACTGTGAGGTTACTACCCACACATTCACACTTTGCATTCAAGATTTTCAGGTTATTTTGATATCAAACAGTGCATATTGTTATAAGATAAGATACCTTATTGATCCCCCATGGGGGAAATGCACAATATAATGAACTATCTACTGGACCACGCATAATATTAATGATATAAACATGACCTTGAATAGTCTCCATGGTCTTCCTTGTTGCTGCCTGTTTGTGAGGACTATTTGGGTCCGTCTGGCAGCATCCCCTCTGAGGCTCACATCACTTCCGTTACAAGGTACCAGACTCAGATGTATCTTTATGTAAGGAGACGTGTCTTGGTGGTGTTTTTTTAACTATAGATGATGGGTTATCTTTTACCTGACGTTTAAATAAAATCGATGAATACGAGCGTTTTTTTTCTATGACGTGTCGTCATCAAAAGGAAGCTTTAATGAAGCACAGCTACGGCACGTTAATACAATATATTTATTTAAACGATACCACAAACACATCTTTCGTGGTCAAATGTATATGGCTGATACGTCACGAAAGTATGGAGACGTGGTTTTGTTCCAGGGAGTAGAATAACCCCGTGAGGAAGACTCGGGTCACATGGTGACGAAGCCCCGGAACTACATCTGTGTGAGGGGATTTTTTTTTTTTACACCAATGCACATACGTGTGTGTGAATATTTGATTCGCTCCAGTGAATAGCAAATCGTTGCTTATTATCGACAACAAAGGTGGCCGAGGACACGACGGGGGGTCGAGCTCCATGGACAAAGACCAGCGCTCCGACGGCGTAAGATGCTGCACCTTAAGGCGCTCCTAGGAACAGATATACTCACACACTTATACGTAGTATGTAGTCATACTACATATGTAGTCAGCGTGACGTCGTGCAACACAACATGTTTAATCGATGACATAGTGAATATCAAAGCTATTTGTAATGACCGATCGATACCTTGTCATTGCAGAATGGTCAGTGCTCCTGGTTTGAGATGCAACAGTTCATTGGTGACCTCATCACGTCCGGGAACACTTCTAGTCAGTCTCTGAAGGAGCAGCATGAAGTTCTTCATGTCTCCTGGGGTTTGGCCGGAGGTGAATATCTGGGCATGAAAGGAGCAGCGCAAGACAAGTCAGATTTAGACCCAAACCGGCTGATGTTATCAGGGGCACCAGAGAGGAGGGCAGAGTTCAGAGACAGAAAGGAAGTGGAAAGTGAGTCATTAATATTAAAAGCATGACTTTAAATGCAACAGAAATACTTGTAATTAATCAAAGGTTATCTGAAGTAGCATGCCGTTGTATTGCAAACGGTGCCCAGTATTATTAACAGCAGCCATTTCCTCTGTTCTTCACACGTAGATGAGCTCCATGCGTGTACCTGCTCTGGATGTCCATTTTCTACGTCTCCGCCGTCTTACGAGACCCTGAAGCCCAGGAAGTCCCTGTACTCCCAGACACAACCAGACAGAACATGCCTCAGTAAGAACCACACCAGCAACCCAGCCATGAACCTCAGCCTTTGCTTACCGGAGGAGAACCCGGCAGAACCCAGCAGCACCACCACGTCCGACATGAAGCCCCGAGGGTCCAGGAGGGACGACAGGGAACGCGGCGCGGACTGCTCGTCCTCCAGGGGGCTGCCGGGCACCTTCCCACACTTCCCCATGTTCGCGTGCTTGGGCTGCCACGGCCTCCAGACCTGCGCTCAGCTCCTGAGGAAGCAGGACGGCTCGGACCCTGCCCTCCCGCACGGCCACGCGCACGGCCACCACTTTCACCACCACCACCACTGTCCCTTCTCCTCCTGCCTGCCCTGCCCGCAGCTGGCCCACTCACACCCCCACGCCGCCCAGCTCCGGGGTCACTTCCCTTACCTGGGGTGCCAGCACTCCTTCAGCGCCTGCCCGCAGCCCTCCTCCAAGCCGGGCGCCCAGAAGCCGGGCCAGCACCCGGAGGAAGGGGCCCGGGCCGCCATGTTCCCGTCCTCCCTGCACCCCTGCATGCACTGCCCGGCGGCGTTCCAGAGGCCGTCCCAGCTGCTGCAGCACCAGCGGTCCGAGCACTCCCAGAAGCCCGCCGGCTTCCTGTGCACCGAGTGCGGCAAGGCCTTCAACTCGCACAGCAACCTGCGCATCCACCAGAACGTGCACACCGGGGCGCGGCCCTACGTCTGCCCCGACTGCGGGAAGAGCTTCAGCCAGTCCGGTGCCCTGAAGATCCACAAGCGCATCCACACGGGCGAGCGGCCGTACTCCTGCGCCTTCTGCGGCCGCGGCTTCCCCCACCTGGCGGGGGTCCGGGCCCACCAGCGGACGCACACCGGGGAGAAGCCGTACCGCTGCGGCCTGTGTGGGAAGTGCTTCACCCAGTCGGGGGCCCTGAAGATCCACACCCGCATGCACACGGGCGAGCGGCCCTTCACCTGCGGCGTGTGCGAGAAGGGCTTCACCAACCTGGCCGCCATCCGCTTCCACTACCGCACCGTCCACGGGCTGACCTACGAGGCGGCCGGGCGGCCGGCGGCCGGGGCCCAGTACCGGGACCAGGCCAACCCGGGCTGCCCGTCCACGTCGGCCGGCCGGCCCCGGAGCGGCCAAGCCCCCGGGGGCTTGGAGAAGTGTGCCCTGATGCAGGGGGGGGCGGCCATGATGCCCGGTGGCGCCGCGGCCGGCAAGGCGGACAGAGCCCCGGGCGGCGGGCACAAGGAGGTTCTGATGTACGCCTGTGAGGACTGTGGCCAGGGCTTTAAGGACGCGCCCTCCAGGAACAGACACCAGAACCTGGTCCACTACACTGAGGAGGGGCCGGAGGGCGGGCAGACTAAGGGCTTGGGGATGAAGCAGAGCGTGCTGGGTGGAGGTGGAGGTGAAGGTGGAGATGGAAGCATGCACTAAGGTTTCCCACTTGAGGTACAGGTAGGGCTTTGACATTGGCAAGTGTGGATAACGATGTTCTGTTGTTCAAAATGTGTAAGGTGCCATATGGTGTCACATTTCTGCCGCACTAAAAAAAGCGAGTTGAGGGACATAATGTATAGTTTTATATGCATGTCTGGTGGCCTTTCAGAAGTAAGAATGGTGTGGTAGTTTTATTCATGACCTTAATGACAGAAATACCAGCATTTTACAGTACCCGTTTATTATGGGTATTGTTTGTCCAAATATAATAATTTATTTTCAAAAAAGTAGTGGCTTTCTTGTCCCCTGATCAATAACTGGTAACCAGACAAAACAACACAGATGCCTAATCACCGCTGATGTGACGTCATAAATGTTAAGTGCACCACGTAGTGGACGCTCGACGGTTCATTGCGTCGCATCCTTCCAGGGAGATGCACAACCACAAACTACACCACTGACTCGCCAAACCAACCCGTTTTTGATGGCTATGTAATCATGATTACGTGGAGCAAAGCGCTTAGCATGTAGCCTACATGTGTTGTTTTATGTCATGTCTGTCTTTCTAAGACAACCGGACGGTCTCACTAGGAAGGGAAGAAGCTTGTAAATAAGGAGCAGCGTCTGTTGGAGGTGATCCGTGTCTTTAGTCACCAAAACAGCCCTGATGGAGCAGTTAGTCTCTGGAGGAGAGCTGCCTCCTCCTCTTGGAGGACAGGACCTGGGCATTCGGGGCTATGGCCCCGGATCTAAAACCCACCATAATAATGATGAAAATCAGTGGCGAAGCTAAGACCTTTTATGGGATCGAGCTTGACTTAGCCCACCCTGTCGCTTCGTCCTGAAATCTACGCTGTTCTAAAGGATGGCCCCCCCAAAAGTAAGAACCTAGAACCGGCCCTGACTCCTGGGCTCCAGCCCGGCGCCCCTGGGTCTTGATACTGGGTCTTGATAAAGTACTTTTGGTTGTGGGCCTCTGGCTTTCGATTGAGGGAAATCTCACCTTTTGTATTATGCATTTTAGCGATTCTTTCAGTTTGTCATATATTTAGAAAGCTTGTGTGCACATTTTTGTCATTTGCTATATTCATTTGGAATGACAACTTGAGAGGAACCAAGACGCATGAGACAATCTTAGTCAGCTCTATACTGCCGCCTAGCGTCACCTGTAGGACATGTGTACATTCTGCACAGCACTGCATACCTTCAACCATCCGCACTCCCTTTTACAACTTTTGATGTTTAATGTAAAAGAAGTTATAAAACACCTTATTATTTAACCTTGAGTTGACAATTGAATATTGAGAAGGCAAAATGCTTGATGATTGTGACACATTTTGAGGCATATTCCTTATCATTCATCTTCTACTCATATCAGTTATTAGATTATATTATTTTTTTTATATATATACAGTGCTGTATTCTGAGTTATTTAAAAGTGCAATGTGGAATCAAACATTTTACCAATAAACAACATGTCTGAGGTTAACTTGCGCTTTCTTTTCAATCAATGTTTTAAAAAGAAAATGCATGACTGCACGCCCTGATAGTAAATATTCATATCTGTATGGCTCTGAGGTCACAGTGTACTGTAAAACCCTCATTTACACAAAGTATAAAACAAACAAAACATGAAGAGATAAACCAGGCTTTGGAGGCCAGTCCTGTGCTGCATTCCTACACTTCATACTGACATATTATGTTAGTACATACGAGCGTCATATACTTGTATGTACTAACATGTTATGTTGGTACATACAAGTGTCATATGCTTATATATACTACCATGTTTTATTAGTGTATATAAGTATACTTCCATATACTTATACACACTAACATGTTATATTGGTGTGTATAAGTATACTTCCTTATACACACTAAATAACATGTTATATTAGTGTGTATAAGTATACTTCCATATGCTTATACACACTAACATGTACTAATACTGTCTAACGGCCGGTCATGTCTCCCCCATCGCCACACTGTTCCATGGGTGCTCCACAGGGTGAGCTCTAGTGACAGTCTGTCACGGGCCCAGGGTGCCCCACAGGGTGAGCTCTAGTGACAGTCTGTCCCGGGCCCAGGGTGCTCCACAGGGTGAGCTCTAGTGACAGTCTGTCACGGGCCCAGGGTGCTCCACAGGGTGAGTCCTAGTGACAGTCTGTCCTGGGCCCTGCACGCCCGCTGGGTCACAGCAGCTCCTCGTAGGTGTGGGGCTCCTGCAGCAGGGAGTAAGAGGGCTCGGGCTCCGAGTACACCACGCTGTGGGCCCGCTGGGCCGGCCGGGCCAGGCCCTGCTGGGTGGGGGTGCAGTACCCGTTGGACAGCACCCTGTGAGAGGGACAGTCGTAGTGGGCGTGTTCCGGGGAGGCCCCCACACAGGCGGGAGGCGGCGGGGGGGGAGGGGGTAGGGCCGCCCCGTGCCGGCCGTGCCGCTGGTCCCGGCGGCGGTCCCGGCCCTCGGGGATCTGCTCGCTGAACGGCGTGGCGTACTCCGGCTCGGGGGGCAGCGGCTGGGCGTACTCGGGGAGGGTCCCGGGCGCGTGATACCGACCCAGGCTGAAGGGCGCCGGGCGGAACGTGGAGCCCAGCGCCAGCCCCCCCGCGGCGGGCTCAGCGTAGTCTGGGGGGATGGAAGAAGAATGACAGCAGGAGGTGAAATGGTGTTACATGTCGTTGTGTTTGCGGTGGTCTCGGGGTCCTCGACACCCAGCCATGAGGTCATGGACAGACGGGGGGGAAACTATTTTAATGAGACGCACTCGCCGGTGACGGTCCTGTTTACCACTGGACGCTTCAGCGAAGACCCACAGTGGGGCGGGGGAGGGGGGGGGGGGGGCTGAGTGCCCTTCATCGAGTTCCAATTAAAGGCTCTCTTTCAGGACGGCTCTGTGGACCGAAGAAAGGAATGTTTGTACTGCAGCCGGGTGACAGCCCGCGCTGGGGGAGGAATGGACAGCCCGCCGAGACCGCTCTCATGTCCAGCCCTGGCCGACGAGCAGCTCATGACAGAGGAGGGAGGAAGTGAGGGGGAGCTGAATCAGGACAGAGAAGTCAAAATGGCCGGGCTGCTTAACATGGCCGCCAGTGGCTCCACGGTGGGAATTAAAAGAAAAAGAAAAATCAATGAGTGAACAGTACTTTACAGACATACTGTAAACTGTTGTCTGACCAAACAACCAGAAATACCTTGCGCCCTAACTACAACTGGCCGGGCAGCAGTGTGGGTTCTGGTGCTGGTCCAGAGGTCCGATAAGGACGTCTGTTTGTGCATTCTTACCACTGAGAGGGCTGCCAGGCAGCGTGTCAGGGACCCTCCTCCTCTGAGAGGTCAGCTCTGACTCACCGCCCTGAGTCTTCCTCTGGACACTCTGGTGGCTGACTGGACCTGAGGACGGGCACACACACACACACACACACACACCGCAGTGTAATGGTTTAGTGTGACGCCTTCATCAGGGCGCCAGGAGGATGCTTTGACTGGCAGTGGTGGCTGATACCTTGATCTGATGGGGACCTCTCCATCTGGGCCTTCTTCCTCCTGGTCAGACACACACACAGGCAATGCTGTCTGGTATTTGGACATTTTAGTTATGTAGTGAGATGACAGAATCTAGTTGTTATTAAAGGGACATGGTCATTATTCCATCCTTGGCAGTGTCCCTGTGTGCTTGTACAACAGGACACTCTGTATCACTCTACCTTCTCTTCCACCAGAAGCCAGCCAGTAGACAGCCCACACACATGGCCAGCCCCAGGACCACCGCCACCACCAGCACTGCTGGCTGACCGCTGCCTGCAGACAGAACCCCCAAACTCCTTGTTACATGACGTTGTACATGCTGGGATCTGCACTGCATGTATAGTCCCATACTGCACTGAAGGAATATACTGAAAGAATACGTGGGATAGGAAATGTAGACACATACTTGAGTCTTTCATCAGAACCGTTTCTTCCCCGGCGAGCGTGCCAGACCTCTGGGTGGTGGTGCTGACCCGGACCACGGTGGCGACTGTTGAAGGAGCTGTAGGAGACGTTCAGCAGGCCTTTATTTCTCTCTTCTAAATACATGTAAGGTTTTGATCACTGGAGGGGAGACACTGCTAAGGTGTTTAAAGGTCACAGAGGAAGAGGAAGAAGCATCTGATGGGAACAATGTCCCTGCTAGTGGAAACGCACCACAACAATAGAAGAACCATCACCTGTTGAGCCCTAAATGATCTACAGCACTGCCCGTCATCACGGTGATCCAGGTGTGTCTTCACCCAACTTCTACGGCGGTTGGAGCATGTTAACTGGATCTCCAGTCCCTACGTGAGGAAGAACCCGAGGGACCGGAGTGCCTCGAGGGTCCAGCAGATACCGGCGATGGAGACGACGCGTCCGAGTACTGGAATGGCGTTCGTCACCAACGAGAAGACTCCGGCTGCACACCGGGGTGGAGGTGAGAGGCAGGTGGAGCCGTTGGACTGTCTGGCTTGAGGTTTCAACGAGCATTTGATTGTTGGTCTGATTGAACTAACTGTGCGATTTGGCCCAGCTTGTGCTGTGCTTGTGCACAAACAAGTGTGAGATTCACTTTCGGTGTTAAACTTTCCATTTCCTATTGTGGGTGGTATTGGGTGTGCTGTAGATCAAAATGAACGAATGTGGTAAAAATGTTCTCTTTGATTGAAACAGAAACTGTCTGAGCTTGTTATTTCAAAGGTGTGAAATTAATGTGTCTCTCTCTGTCAGTACTTCCAGCTCTTTCTTTCAAATCATGGCTGCTCCAGAGAAACAACACGCTCCAGAAACGAGAGCAACACCTGCGCACGGAGTAGGGAACCATCAGGAGGAAAAGGGAGCAACCGGCCACAGAACCAGAACGTAGAGAGTTAGCATCCTGGAAACCAGCCGAGTGGAGAGAGCCAGCGGGGGCAATATCTGATGGGATTCATACTGCAGCAGAGAAATGAGATCACAGGCCACACACACGTATGTCAACCAGCCATCCCTTTGTCCTACAGAAAGCACAGACTGAAGAACCGAGTCCACGCCACCACCACACCTGCTCCTCGAGGCAGTCAGCCATGCACATCTCTCATGCACATCACTACTGGACCGCGGGGAAACGGACCCATAGCAGCCAAAATGTTCCTACAACTCACACCTCACATGGAAACACAGGACAGAACACTGACAGTATCATTCAACACCACAGGGAAGTTACTGCTCGACTGGCTCAACAGCAGAACTCAGCTTGTCTCCCACCCAGAGCCGTCCTGGTGGTGACCCTCTACGGCACCGAGCTCTTCAGAGCTTTGGAGCAAAGCTTTTAAAGAAAGACAACTAATCGCTTGGTCCGGAGCTGATCTCATGTGTGGTGGGAGCCCGGCTGCGAACGAGGCAAGAATCCTTTCAAGGAACACTTTGGAAATGAAATGAAAACAGCAGCAGCTCACATGGGAGAGGCCCCGGGCCCTGAGGCCCCCCGACAACAAAGTCGATTAATCCATGCTGGATCTCTGCATGCATTTTCATTGTTCTCAACAGGGTGCTGTAATATGACGGGAAGCAAACTAGGACAGCAGAACACAGTGCGGATACATACTTGAGTCTTTCACAGGAACCGTATCTCCACCGGGTCGCCTCTTGGTGGCGGTGACCCTGGGACCGTCTGCTGAAACATCAGAACACACCAGCGTCAAAACACCATGGAACACCGGGCCCGCTGTGTTCGGACCAACACCGGCAGGATGAGCTTACCGGGTACAGAGGAGGTCCTGTTGGCCCTGACGACGGCACATCCCAGCAGCTGGATCTGATCCACTGTGGCTCGGCTCTCCCAGGTTGTGGGCTTCAACAGGACGAAGCGGGCCGCGATGGGAGGCAACAGGCTGTTCAGGACCTTCAGGTGGCCATCATAGTGGGCCTCGAACACCTGAGCCTGAAACCATTCAGCACTTAGCTCCCCTGCAGCCCACACAACAGCACAACGTGGCGTTCTGAGAAGATGTGGCGATGGCTCAGTGGGTATAGGGGGTGGACAGAGCTTGTCGTCCACTAACCGTAGGGTCGGCGGTTCGATCCCCTTGATCCCCCCTCCTCCAACTGTCCACATGTCGAACCCCACAAATGTACTGATTGTAAGTCGCTTTCGACAAAAGCATCTGCTAAATGCCCCTTTACCCTTTATCTTAAATGTGGCTCTGTGCTCCCCCAGACTCACCTTGTTAGCTTGTCATAGCTAAAGGTACATTCACATGAGACACAATGGGACACACACACACCCACACACACCCTAAGGAGGTGCTGTGGTCCACAGGTCCACATCCCGAACCGCCAGCTCTGTGGACTCTGGACGAACGTCTACTGTCTTGGAAGAATAAACAGCTGCAGACTCTGTACCCACCTTTTTTTCTTTGCTTAGTGCACCTTTATAAGGCTTCCATTTGTCCTTCTTCCTGTCTCTGTAATCCAGCGTGTAGGACTGAATGTAGGACCTCTCTGAGCCCGTGGTTGTGATACCTGAGACCAGACCAGAGCCAGCATCGGACCACATATTCTAACCACATTCTGCAGAATATGTTCCATGTTCTACTGAGAAGTATTTAATGAAGTATCGGCGCTAACCTGTGACTGTACTTTTATCCCCGAGGTCCAGCTCAACCCAGGGATTCTGGTCGTCTGGCTCGGCTGTCCACGTCTGAAAGGGGCTGGCCTGTTTCCTGGCCCCAGGGGGCCGGGCCGGACCCCTGAGAGAGGAGCTGTTCACCAGGGAAACGCTCAAACTGTTGTGGCATTCTGTTGGGAGGAAAGCAGACGGCTGCTCACGGAGACGACGAGCAGTTTGGCTGAACAGTTTGGTGCTGAGGCTCTGCTGTGTGCTTACCTTTGCTGAAGAGCAGCTTGTGCTCAGATAACGAACCCCTGGCAAAAGAAAAATCAAAAAATCATTCCTGTGTTGAACCAAGTCATTCTGTGAGAAGTGTGAGACACAACAGTAGACCCACGACGTGGTCAGGACTCCGTTGGCGAAGGTGGCCTCGTAGAGCCTGAGGCCTTTCCCCCGTGTGACGTTCACTCGCCCGCCCAGCCGGTCCGAGACCAGCCCTCCGTGGACCGCTGCCTTGCAGAGCGGCGATGTCTTCAGAGGGAACATGGATGGTAAACACATGGTCGCTAAGCCTTTTGAAGAGCCGCAATTACTCTAAAAGTATGCAGCCGATGGAAAAGCTGCACTGGAAGCATGGAGGGACTCACATCTCGGTAGCCTTGTTCTGAGTTTCCCGCCACGTCCCCTGGAACATCCTTACAGCCAGCAGGACAGAACACACTGAGGGGGACACAGAGACAGGTGAGAGACCTCCACGTCTCCCGGTCAGCTGGTCCTCAAGGACCTCATGGAACTCACCTGAACACGAGCTGACGAGGAGGAGAAAAATGAGTTCCACGCTTGAGGCAGGAAATCATCTCTGAAACATGAAAATAACAGGAAGTGAGTCTAAAGGAAAAGACATGCAGGACTGACTGGGGGCGGGACATGCACACAAGCCCACAAAAACACAGACCCACACACACACTGTGGACTCTCTTTGGTGGTCATCACTGGATGTGAGTAAGGCCTTTGTCATGTGTGAGTTAGACCGGCCCTCTGCGTACAGAAAGAGCTCCCTGAGAGCCACTGGAAACACTGGCTCTGACCTCTGTAGCCTCATCACCAGCTCATAGCGGAACACAGGAAATGGCTGCATACAGTAATGTGTGATGGTGTAGAATATTTATATTAATATATATAGCAAATACTTTCATTATCAACATATACAGTATAGTATAGTTCAGTATATAGTATATGCTTTTGAAGGCTTTGGGATAGTTGTCATGTGAGCCAGCAAGTAGAAGCTATTTAGCCCGGACATGTTTCACATACGAATAAATATACATACACTCTATATATATTGTGTATATGTGTATATCTGTTATGCGTGAATAAATATTCACAGTCTCCAGACGTCGACACCCGCTGGGCCTGAGTGTGTGGACATGAAATGGTTAACAAGCTGCACTCCTTCAGCTGAGGGGAGAACAGAGACCCCTCCCATCAGAATGAAGCCTGAGGCTGCTCTCTCTCCGTTCAGCAGAGGAATGCTCCTCTATTGCCTTCTGCACACTCTGGAGCAAAGAAGACAACAGCAGACGCATGCAAATAAGGATCACACACACGCACACACGCGCACGCGCACGCACACACACAAAAAAAAGCGAAGGGCTCTTTTGAACATGCATGAAAAACGCCATTGGCCAGTGTCGATACAGTAAAACACCCCAGGGAACCTTGTCCTGCGATGACTGGGGAGCGTCACCACAGGGCTGTCAGGAGGATAAGTCTCTCTGCACACTCAGACAAAGCCCCCTCATCCCTCTGCAAACCAACACGCCATCACCTCGGCTGATCTCCTCAGACAGAACCAGACCGCAAGCTGCTGACCACCTCTAGAGCCACACCTGTACTACACATGGATTCTCTGTAGTCCACACACACACACACACACACACACACACACACAGACACACACGCACACACACACACACACACACATACACACACACACACACACATACACACACACACACACACAGACACACACTCAGACACACACGCACATGCACACACACACACACACACACACAGACACACACACACACACACACACACACACACACACACGTGTGTCAGTAGGTGTTTCCGTGTGGGCGACCTCACCTGGGAACTGGTCGGTGGTGTAGGACAGCAGGAAGCCCCGACCAGAGTGATGTCTGCCTGACCTGAAGACCACCGTAGCATTGCTGCTGCGGACCAGTATGTCCCTCGGGGGGGCAGCGAGTCTCCCGCAGCGAGGCCCTGAGAACACGCAATACATAAACACACGCACGCACACACACACGCACTGTGACAGCTATGCACAGTAACATGTGAAAGTGGCACTCCCAAGCAGAGCTGAATGGCGGCCATGTTGCGGAGGGCTGCCTGACACAGCAGAGGTCATGCATGTGAAAAGCATGTAAAAGCACGCAAGGATAACTTTGCTTTGTAAGACACGTGAGCCACTGGAATTTGTGCGTAAAATCCGACACATTCAACAGAAGGAGTGTTCTCTCCTCTCCCTCATTGGGCCCCTCGGTGCCTCTGGCCCAGCCCTCCCACCCTCCAGGTATGAACAGATACACCTGGATGCTGTTCACTCAGGCATGTTTTGTAACTTGCCTGGTGATGGAATGGAATGCGCTGGGTGCGTAAGCGGGCGCCTCCACCACGTTCCGGCGGCGCGCGGCGTGTTCATTAGTCAGGTGAGCTGAGAGACGCGGCCAGCACCGGCCTTCATCACTTGCTTGAGTCATCATTGTGATTCAGGCTGTGTAAATATTTGTCCTACAGCCAGAGAAGACGACTGGGCAAAGCTGGTCTGAACTCGGAGTTTACTTCTGCTGGGAGTTTACCTCTGCTGGGCCCTTGTGTGTGTGTGTGTTTGTGTGTGAGTGAGTGTGTGTGTGTGTGAGTGCCTGGGCGTGTGCGTATGTGTGTGTGTGTGTGTGTGTGTGTGTGAGTGAGAGGGCGTGTGAGTATGTGAGTGTGTGTGTGCGTGTGTGTGTGTGTGTGAGTGTGTGTGTGTGAGTG
>JAOPUH010000008.1:8238710-8249264 GCA_027123175.1 Urophycis cirrata
CACACACACACACACACACACACACACACACACACACACACACACACACAATCTGAACATCAAAATCAATGTGTCCAGTGGTAACTGTGCGTATTAGCCCGTTAATCTCAGCACTAAATGGTAATTAGAGTGTTGTGAGCCCTCAAGTTATGTATTGTTGGTTTGCTAATGCAGTTCCTGTTCTGCTGTGTGTGTGTCTGTGTGTGTGTGTGTGTGTGTGTGATGCTCCCTGCTGAGGACCTGCTCTCTGGGTTCCTGTTGACTCTGTAGATGTTCAGCCCTCATTCTTCTGCACTTTCCTGTGCTGTCGGCGGACATTTTGAAACATGTCAACACACAAACAATCGATGGCAGGAACTATTGCTGACATTCATGATGTGCAAATGTGAGCGCGTGATCACACACACACACACACCCACACACACACACACACACTAAAAGCATTCATGCTGGTGCTATGCCATAATGCCATACAGTTTAGCATAATTGTTCTCATGTGATTATCCTGTCTGGCCCGGCAGCCCCTCCCCCTCCCCCCCGCAGCCCGGCCCGGTTCCCGTGGTTCCACAGCCCTAATGTCCTCACCAGGTGTGTTGTGTGGTCCTCGCTGAAGGAGTGCCCAGGTGGCCCGGCCTCTGCTGGCAGCGCCACAGCGTCCGTTAGCAATAACAAAAGTACTTCCTTGTGCGGGTTCTGCCAGGGAGCGGTCTGCATGGGAGCGCTGATGTGAACAATGTTGATCTTTGCTCTGTTGGCACCGAGGTGCGCCGGTCCGTACGGACCCGGGCTTCACCGCAGGTCTTATCACTAACAACACGGCGCACACTGGATGCTCTTCAGCAGGGTGCATTCTACTGGTGACATGTTTTTAGAGAGATGGCCACACGTCTTTGATCACACACACGTATTGTCCTTCACCACGTGTGAAGCTGCTGCTGAAGCTCAGCTGCTGGATCTTCTTCAGAAATGAAATGTCCCAAATTTAACGTGTAGTGAAGCCTGAACCCACTTAATGTGCAGTGGTATTTTCAGCCATTCTGCAGAACCTGGCAGTGTTTACATGGAGACTAATACCCCAGTAGTGAGCTTGTGGCCGTGTCTCAAGTATTTGCTATGTCAACACAGCCAGGCCTGTACTCATGCATGTAAACCGACATCGGATGACTTCAGGATCATGTTCACTGCTTGTTCTGAGTTCATGACACAGAATGTATTTATTGAGAACAAATCTAGGGTGGGATGTGCAGTGTGTGCAATGGCGTGGGCCATAAAAAAGCTTGACTTTGGGAGGCCAAGCTGTGGCTGAACTCTGCATGTTGTGTACTTAATGATGATGGACTTGTTTACTGTCATCAGAACCATTGCAGGGAATTCTAAACCTGTCCACGCATTGATCGCGTTTTACAAATAACCGCCTCAAAGGTAGACTGTCACTCCCCTGTGTCTTAATTATGTCTTGTCAATCATTAACTTGGAAGTATAAACATGACCAGATAATCAATCATTGAACCCACTGCCGCCGCTCCGTCATCTTCCTCCTTCTTGTTCTCTCTCATCCATCTGCTCCCTCTGAAGGAAAGCGAGTATTTCTCCTTCTGCCTGGTGGAACAGGAGCGACGTCAATAACACATTTGTAGTCTTGGCGCCGCAACAGAGAGCGTTCTGGGGTCCTCAGAGTTCATCATTGGCTTATTAGACATATCTTTGTCTCCCTTCGACCTGCGAGGACCCCTTATTACTGCAGACGGCCTCCTCCCTCCTGCGCTGCCGGTCCAGGGCTGTGGCCTTGTTTTACCTTGTCTATCCCGGTGACACCACTGCAGTTGATACATGGAAGTGACTCGCTGAGTGACAGCAGATTTGTCTTCCTGAGGTTTTCCCGGCTGTCGGAGCCTTGGAGATGCGATGACCCACTTTTACCCCCCCCCCCCCCCGCTGAAGTGATGTGTATGACTGTCCCGGGACAGTGAGATAGGTGCACATTCAGGTCCCCGGGATGATTGCATCAGACTGCATCTAGATTGCGAGGGCTCAATTGAGCATGGATACATGTCAGCGATGATCCTGTTCTCTCGGCTCAGAGTGGGAGGACGCCTGGTTCTTTCAGTTCTGTGGTGCCAGATATAATCACCCTGTGTTGTTTGGAAGCGGCTCCAGTGGGTGCTGTGTGGCTAAGCATGGTCTAACCACTGTAGATCCATCACTCCCAAGACTGAGCCAGGCACCTGATACTACAGAGACAATCAGATGTTGGAGAATGCCGCGCTCTAACGGTGCCAGCAGTTAGTTGTTTACGCTCCACGCAGCTCTCTGAGATATCTGGGGTATGACTGCTGTAGCGTGTGAGACTGAGGCACTCTACCTGGGAGGGATTGTGTTGAAGTGATGTCATGCTGGGGAGCAGTGGGTTGGAAATACGGACACATCATTCTGCACCCGTCTGGTGTGGTTCTGATACCCCGTGCTGCTATTTGGTTATTTTTAGTATGCGATCAGTCCAATTACTGGCCAAGGTAAAGGGAAATGTACTTGGAATACAGCTATATAGCCTTATTCTTTTGTTGCTAATAAGTAGCCTTTAAAGCGTTGCAATTCTCTCCCCAAATTATAGTTGTCCATTTACCATATTTTGTGTTTTTGAATTTCATAATTAATGTTGATCATTAAATGTATAGAAATCAAACACAATGTTGACATTATTTCTATTCAGAAGAAATATCGTCTCCAATATTCGCAGCTGGAAATGAACAATTACGACGTTGTTCAGGCATGTAAACAAGGTCTGTGATTGTGGCCATTTGTTGTCAGCCTTGGGGAGGCAGTGACTTGCTCTCTGACAGCAGAGTGTCATTTCGAGAGGTCTGCTCAGCCAATTACCTTCCCGACTCCCGCTCGCTTGGCTGGACCCGAGACACAGCTGTAATTACCACTGATAATGGGCAGCGAGGGAGTCACGAACACAAGCCCACAAAGAATGGCAAGTGTCAAATAGGTACACATTTACATTTGAAAAGGACGCTCGCCTCCTCTACACACTGACACACACTGTTCCCGTCGTGGGAACCGACTGCTGGAGGTAAACCAGAGAGTGAGACGCTTCAAATTCAAGAAAGGACATGTAAAGAAAACCAACGGCTCTGTGTTCCAGTCTGTAACTGTAGTCGCTATGCTGTGTAACTGCACACACGTGGGCTGTGCCGGCACCTGTCTAAACACGTCTCGTGGACCAGGCAGGGTCCTGAGTACCACCAGAACCCAGCGCTGCTCGCTCCAAATGGATCGCTCTTTGAAGTCGTGCTATCTGTTGTGTCGTCCACATATTCAACAGCTGCCAGGATTTTTTTTTACATTTCTAAGCCTGTCTGTTGGTTGCTCAAATTGATTTTTTTTGGGCTGGGGGATGAACATGGTGAGAAATGAATAGTAGAGACATAGAGTATGTCAATTTTTTAAACACTAAAGTTTTGGTATTATGGGATCCAGTTTTGAAATGATGAAGCAAAGCACCTTAATAAAAAAAAAAAGACCTTTGAAAACACCAACTGTTCACTTGGTCCAACCAATCCTTGTTATTGTATGCAAAGTAAAGGAATTATTCTTATTTTTGCAATCACAAAATGTGTAAAGCTTTTGATGTTTCTTCCTTTCCTAGTTTATTTTCGTTACAGATTTAAATAATGGCCAGAAAACCTTTTTAATCTTCTCGGGATTACAGTTCCTGGGATAACGCGCTGACATCAGAGTCCCAATCAGTGACCTGTATACATTCATCCCTGGAGGAATAGCATCGTGAAAAGTCTGCCAAGATTTCTTTGAAAGTGTTGCTGATGATTAGGGTTCATTTGCGTTCTCTGAATTGTTCTGTTTTACTCCTGACTCACCAGCGCTGCCGTACTGGTTCTGCATCGTTATAGTTCTGCACGGTGCTGGTTCTGCACGTCTGTGCTTGCTCATGACTGACAAACATCTCCCCATTTCCCATTCTCCCAGAAGACACATGGTTTGACTTTGGCTGAGAATAGCACCTCCTTAGGGCTCCCTTTCTCCACGTTCGCTGCAGCACACTTGTGAGTCTTCCTTTGATCTTCATAATGAAACGGTGGCTGCCGCCAGGAGACCGGGTTGGGCTGACGCTGGGTTGAGGGTGTCGTGGTATTTTTTTGGGGGCCGATCTTTAGAATAGATTGCTTTGTGCCGTGCATCGGTGGTTGGTTCTTTTATTAACAACAAACATTTTACACTCAGTTTACTTTAGGCTTCAAAGGCCCAACAGATGATCATTTCAATCACAGCCCAGTGTTAGGGTATGGATTTCTGGAGCGTGAGGGAGGGAGCGAGGAAGAGAGTAACCTCAGATATTAATGTGAAATTGATTCACAGGACTTTTAACTCTGCAGACCTTGGTGCATCGGCCCGCATACTTGTTTGTGTTTGGGATTTAACACGTTGTTTGAATATCAAAACCGAGAACGAGAAAAACAAGGGAATAGGCGGGAGAGGTGACCGTCCATCAATCTAACCTTCAAATCTGGGATCCGGGGACTCGGGCAGGCAGTGGGCCTCCGCTATGCCACCCTCTGAGGACCAGGACTCACTTGGGGAGGAGAATCTGCGGGAACAGTTTTTCTGGACTGCATTGTATTATTTCTGTCTGGCTCCAATTAAGAAGATGCTGAGGTTACACTATCAACCCCCCGTGTTTACATCCTGAAGTCAGCCTATTTTTAGAGGTGACCCCCTGCTCCTGGATGAAGTTATGAATCACCCTGCTAATCCTTGGCGACAGGGAGTCCAAGTGTGAGTGGCGAAGCCAACTTCTGCAGCATGTCATCTGCTAACAGATGGCATAAATCATTCTCTTAAACGCTGCATTAAGTATTAATCATTCTCAGCCCTGTCACTGTCACACTGCTTGGTGTGCCGCAGGCGTGCAAAGTGTGATGAATGGAGGTGCAGTCTTAAGGAGTCACGTTCCAGTCACCTCCTCTTATTACCCAGGATCCCCGGCCCGCCCCGGCCCCTGGACGTCCACCGCGGTGACCTCCGCGAGGCCAGGGGAGCCTGGTGGAGGGGCCGGTCCCCGTGGCGGAGCCGCAGCTGGTTCAGCCGGGGGAGCGGGCGGGTTTTAGTTCTTCTGAGGGCCGGTGTGTGACAGTACTTTAATGTGCCGGTCCAGATGTGATTTCAGTGTGTCTCTCCGTGACCAAGTCATCATTACACAATGCCAGGGAGAATCGTACATTTCTTAAGCGTCTCTTCTTGGTTCCTGTGATGCCTCTGTTCCTTCTCCTCTGTGTTCTTTGCTGTGAAATCCCCAGTGAGATACTTCTTAAGTCTGGTAGCCTAACTAACTTGGTGGGTTTATACATGCTGTCACTCAGCCTGCCCTTTATAAAGCTCCCTCCTTATTCTCACACTTCAAGATGTGCTGTCCGCGGTACCTTAATGGCACTCAACTCTAGTTTTGTTTTGACCTCCGACAATTCAGTCTGTTGTATGCTAATGTATTCCTCCTATAGGATCTCATTACTCTCCCTTGGAGCCGTGCAGCTGGATGTGTGCTTCAGGAGGTTCAAGAAGGTTCTCATCCCCCGTTGCACTGCATTGCCTCCCTCGCCCCTCTGGTAGCGTCTGTGCTGCTCAGTGAGGGTCTTCACTGTGATGCTGATTCACAGTGAACAGCCCCGGACCTGCTGGCTCGGGTCTGGGCCTCCCGCAGCCCATTTGTCTTGAGGGCTGCCGGCCTTCCTGTCACCCCCGCGCTCACCCCCACATTCCGCCCGGACATTAGAGCCGGTCGCTGTGGTTTTGGCAGACGGTAAGGTAGTGAGCTGCGTGGCGGGATGCTGCAGAGAGAGCAGCAGTTAGAGTGGAACCATATCTGGTGCCCAGCTTCCCCCCCGCCTGCCTTGTGCCTGGAAACAGCATCAGGACCGCCGCCGTCCGCGGAAATGCTGATGGAAGGTGATATGAAGAGGGCAGCCACGTCGTCTCCTCATTTCTCCACCAAATGGCTTCGTCCAGAGATTCATCCAGAGATTCATCCAGAGATTCATCCAGAGATGCTGACACGGTGGCGTTGCGCGGCCCGGCTCAGAGCCACTAACTCCCAGAGTGTTTTGAGATGCAGGGCAGTTAGAGCAGACGGGGTCCATAACTCCTGCGTGAAAACGTGTCCCCGGGCTGCGCTCAGGGCCCCGCCCCCCTGCTGGTTAACCCTGTGTGTCTCCTGTACCTGCTAGGGGCTCCCAGATGAAAAGGCAAATGGAAAACCAGAGCTTTTCCATTTGTCACACAAATAACCAGTTTTTTTTTTGGTGACATCAGCAACCACAGATGACATGTTTGCTGTACTACTGGGGACAACATGGAGGGCTAATTCATCTCGGATGTGTCAATCAAACACGCACGGCTGACACACACGCGCACATTCACAAAAAAACTCTTTTATGCAGACAATCCCCACACAGAACTTTAAATGGCGACTTCTGTTTGCGTTTACAAAGGCGAGTCAGAGCACACCTGTGTTCAAAGATAGGATGAAATTGCAATTTCGTGGAACTTAGCGGTGGCCCAATTGCGACATAATTAGATTTATAATTAGGGGTGCAATAGATCTCCCAGCCGGTTCTCTGAACACCAACGAGACAGATGCGTGTTGCGAGGCGAATGTGAGATTGAGCCGCGGGACGCCGCGTCTTTGTGAAAGCCTGCGGCGAGAGGAGAAAGGCAGAATATTACAGGAACCAGAACGCGACGTCACCTGGTTCACCCTGTCATCTCCACGCCGAGGCGTCCCGAGATTAAAAGACTGAACTGTTCTCCGCCTCGCTGTAATGAGGCTGTTAAACGGCCGGTGTAATGACGAGCAGGGCAGCGGCCCATTAGAGAGCATATTCTGAAAGCGGGCTGTTCATTACGGCAATTAAAATATATAGGCTATAGCTAATAAATCCCAAACTTTAGAGAACAGATTATTTTTTTATCGCAGACAAAATGTAATTTGCTCTGTTTGTTTGCATCACAGTTGCTGCACATTAAGTTGTTTTTCAGACCTCATTAACGTCCATTCACACGTATTTTATGATTTAAATGAGCTCTGCTCATTTCGTTCCCAGTTTTGTGGTTCTGTGGTTCCAGAATGTACCGCCTGACTAACGGGACCGAGCAGCGCAGTCCCGACGGAGGATGCTGAGGGGGGGAATTGCATTGGCTGGAGGAGGCTATCTAGACCTTCCTCACGCAAACTGAATTATTGTTACGCTAAGTCAATCAGAGTGGCCAGAGCTCGTTTACAATCTCAGATCGTTGCTCACGCTCAATATGAAAAGGGACGAAGGAAATGGGAACAGATGATTTTAGAAAGCTTTAACTTGCACGTCTCCGAGCGAGGTCGCAGCTCAAAGGTAATTGTTTGAAGAACAAAGTGATGTGAAGCCGTGGGCATTCATAGTAATTACTCTGATGAAACGTACCGAGTGTATCATCTCGGCTGTTTGATGAACTATGAGTTCTTGGTTTATTCTTAACCAAGGAAAAACAACAAGGATGCTATACACTAATAAACATAATGATAACAACAATACAATCACAATAATAGTAATAGTAATAATAGTAATACTAATTATGATGGCAATAACAATACCATATGATAAGTAATTATAAATGCATACATAATAATAAAAGGTTATTCTCCTGTTGGTGGTTCTCTGCCCACTGTATGGGGCCGTCACCCTCCCAGCCTGCAGCTGTTGCTGGACCTGCAGGGTGTGGGTCTGAAGTGGGTTCCACAGGCTGCTCTCCTGGGCCCGTGCAGCTGCTGGGGGGCGGAGCTGCCAGGGCGGCCTGGCCTGCCCTGGGGGTGGAGGACCAGGAGGACAGCAGACATCGCTCACAGCCAGCCACAGCTTGATGTCCATAGAGCTGGCCCTGGGCCCCTGCCAGCTACCTGATATCACCAACAAAACAATTTTTGCTTCAAATTATGAGATGGATTAAACGTTAATGTCGTCTTCGCCCGCTGCCAAACGGGCGCCGCTTGTTATAAATATACAACGTTATGAAGAGGCATTAGGGAGACAGGCGACTGTTGTCCACCATACATCACCTCACAACCAGAGGCCTTCAGCCGGGCTGGGCTGTCTGCTGGGGATGAAGGAGGCTCAGGATCCAACCTGGAGGCTCCTGAAGAAGAGCCGTGTTTATGTCACTGAGACGGGCAGGTTCTGCGATTAAACAATATTTTTATTAAAAAATGTTATCTCCTCTGAAATGTCATAGAAAAAAAGACATCCATTTTGTTTGGAGGCAGTAATATCTGGATGCTTTACGATAATCTGAAGTCGGCCGAGACTTCAAATACTCTCAGAAGCCGCATTGATTCCCCAGCAGGGATGCAAGTGTTTATATTTATATTAAATGTGATGTTTTATGTGATGGCACAATCACAGCGCAAACAAAAGAAAATATTGACTCAGCGGACATCCTGATTCCACAATATTTGTAGACTTTGATAAAGACAACAAAAGACAAAAAAAATCTGACACTGAACACTTAAGAACAACACACAGCAGCATCAAGCCATAAGCCCTCAAGGTTTGTGTTCCAGCATGTTCTCCAGTGGTGTCCAGTGAATGAGCTTTTGACCACGACATGACACCACATAAACAGCACAGTTCAGTCTGTAAGTGGTTCTGCAGCCTGGCCCAGTGGGGAGCCCACCATACGTTCTGCCCTCCATCCCGCGGGACACGGACCACTCTGGCCTGTAATTGTTTCTGTAATGGAAGCCACTGGAACCGTCTGCTTGGGTCCGTCCTGGTTATTGTCAGAACACAGGCCCGGCCCACCGCTGGTTCTCCCCCGGCTCAAAACTTCTCGCGTTGACTTGGAAACCAATGAATTGAAATGAAAATAAAAATATTACTGTAAATAGAGTATTGACTGGCAAGTTATCAGCGAAGAGGTAAAAACAACGCGATAAGAAAAAGCCATGGCTAGCTTTTCCCTGTGACTCAGTGGAAGTTAAGCCTAAGCACATTTTCCCATATCTAAATCTAACTTGGGCCATGAATGGGGGTGTTTGGGTCCATTTTTAAACCTCTACATCTCCTCCACCACCCGCCTGTTTATTATTTGGCTCTCCATCAACATGCCTTGGCAGATATCTCCTCTGCACCCCCCCTCCCGCGGGACCCGCCCCCCCCTGCTGATCGAGGGGGTAGAACGCTCCACCTCGGAACCTCCCAGACTCCACTCGGCTCCTTCCCCCCACTCTTTATTTCTGTCTGTTTGAATGTTGGGGATTCAGCAGCAGGGTTCTGGTGGACTCCTGCTGTTAGGTTCTGTAAATGTCGTAAATATAACTGCATTTCTGTAGCATAGAGAACGTGGTTTCACGCGTACCGTACACATTCCCCATCACATTTCCTACTTGTTTCAGACGTGAAACTTCATAGTATGCCAGTCTCTGGTGCGCGTTCGGAGCGGTGTGTCTCTACCATCGCTGAGCAACAATAGCACCGAATTTCATATGGTTTAGAAGATTAAGAAGATTAGAGATGTATTGCATACAGAGACATCCCAGGACGCTTCTCATGGGACTTCAAAGGGCCGAGACTGAAGGTTGGCTAATCTCTTTTAAATAGTTGTTTTGTTCTTGTCATCTCCTGCTAACATGACTGGAACACAGCCCGCCGTGTCCTCCTCAAGCTGCTGCCATCTTTATTCTGCCCCTCTGGCTTCACTGAAGTCCCACCGGTCCTCGGAGCCCCTCAGATTAACACCCCAGAGGAGGCTGGTGCTTCTGGGTGTACAGAACGATGCAGACGTACACAGCATCACATGTCTCCGGCCACGCAAAGTCAGCTGCTGTGGAGCTGCTGGGAGTCAGCCGGCTGCAGTGGAGCTGCTGGGGGTCAGCCGGCTGTAGTCTGTTCTGACTGTAGAGCTGCTTGCCTCATGTCTGATATGGTCGGCCGCCGGTGCAAATGAAGAGTGCATCTTTCTGAACCATTTCTCTGGGGGTCCTGGAGCCCAGCGCCTCCCAGGGCCACCTCAGCTGACCTGAAGTCAGCTGGCTGGAGGCTGGACTAATCGGAAGCTGCAGACTCTCAAGCAGTGATGTCAAGGTTCTCTGGGATTTTAATACTCTTTAATTGCTTCTGTAGTCAATGGCAACATAGCTGCACATAGCCGGTGTGCTTTCCATTGTCGACACTGTGGTTGGTTTCTGAGACAGATCTTTCCAGATGAAAGTAAATCTGCTGGTTTCAGCTATGATGAAAGGGATGCACAGCATCACACTACAGACAGGTGGCAGCTGCACCATACCAGCCTACCATGGAGGCTGGGGCTCAGAAGAGCCCTGGTGGAGGTCTGGAGGTTTAGAGGTCTGAAGGTTTAGAGGTTTAGTGGTTTAAAGGTCTGGAGGTTTTGAGGTTTAGAGGTCTAGAGGTCTAGAGGTTTAGAGGTCTGGAGGTTTAGAGGTCTGAAGGTTTAGAGGTTTAGTGGTTTAGAGGTCTGGAGGTTTTGAGGTTTAGAGGTCTAGAGGTC
>JAOPUH010000008.1:8268816-8283044 GCA_027123175.1 Urophycis cirrata
AGAACATATAATGTTCAGATACACACCCTCGATCACAGCTATTGACTAGAATATACTATATATACTATAGATATATATATATATATATATATATATATATATACACACATGCATGTAGATAAGTAGAGGAAAAATATTGACACTGCAATCAGCCGTGCAACTTATTTATTTTTTTATTACAAATGCTTTTGGGCACCCCACATGCAATTAGTTTAATTAAAAAAAACATCTATGTCTGAGGTCCTGCCCTTCTGTGTCCTCATCAAATGTTATATTGTCATTTTTGTCATTGGAGAAATATTATGGAAAAATACTGACAGGGTTCTGCAAACATGGGAACAAAAAATGCAAGCTGATGCTGTTGGTGGCGTCGGCTCATGAATGACTTGAGACCAAACATAGGAAGCATGGAGAGGAAAAGTACACCGACAAGGTCCTTAATGAAAGAGAGTAGCCTCCTGTTTGATGGTATAGAACAGAAGACACAGTGATATGAAACCCAGACACTTGGAGCGCTACAAATGGCAGACGGAGAACAGCATTGAGCAAACACAAAGGCCACAGAGTGTGGCTCACACGCCAGCATCTCAGCTGTTGTTTCTCCTCATGTCTCCAGAAGCAGTGGAGCCTTTCTGTTGGCATGCAGCTGACCCTCCAGCACTCACACTGAACCTCTCAGCACCCGCGCACTGCTGCACACGCATGTCATCACCGTGCACACGCATGTCATCACAGTGCACACGCAGGTCATCACCGTGCACACGCATGTCATCACAGTGCACACGCAGGTCATCACCGTGCACACACATGTCATCACCGTGCACACACATGTCATCACAGTGCACACGCAGGTCATCACCGTGCACACGCATGTCATCACAGTGCACACGCATGTCATCACCGTGCACACGCATGTCATCACCGTGCACACTCACACAGCCCCATGCACATGCATATCATTACCGTGCACAGGCATGTCATCACAGTGCACTCGCGTATCATCACCGTGCACACGCATATCATCACCGTGCACATGCATATCATCACCATGCACACTCACACAGCCCTGTGCACACGCATATCATCACCATGCACCACACGCATGTCATCACCGTGCACACACATGTCATCACCGTGCACACGCATGTCATCACCGCGCACACACATATCATCACCATGTACACGCATATCATCACCGTGCACATGCATGTCATCAGCATGCATACACATATCATCACCGTGCACACGCATATCATCACCATGTACACGCATATCATCACCGTGCACATGCATGTCATCAGCGTGCATACACATATCATCACCGTGCACATGTATGTCATCAGCGTGCATACACATATCATCACCGTGGACACGCATATCATCACCATGCACCACACACATGTCATCACCGTGCACACTCACACAGTACCGTCCACACGCATATCATCACTGTGCACACACATATCATCACCTTGCACGCACACATCTGTACCATGCATGCTCACACAGCAGCGTGCACGCTCACTCGGCATATTTAGGATACATCATTGGGGAAACACTTACTTACAGTCCCACTTGATACATAAGTGAGAGAGAGAAACGAAGATGAGAGCTCAATACAAACATACTCCTAACTGCTTTATTGTTGCCTGTTCTGCTCTGGAGGACTGCAGTGTACCAGCACGTCTGAAGATGTTCTCACAGGTTATTCACAACCCTAGTATAGTAGCAGGCGTAACAGCTAGCTAGCAGAGTGCAGAAGAGGCTGCGAGAGGCTGGGAGCAGCCATGAGCTCCTCAGCCAGTCATCCTTCTCCCTCTTAAAGAGCGTTGGCCTCTGCTGTGTAGGTAGATTTGTGATCCGATGTTGGACTTATCGGACTTTTTTATTGTTCACTCTGAGAGAATGGTGTATTATTGTAGTGGAATAAAAACAAAATCTGTTGAGCCGGAGTTGGGACTGGGGCCGCTAAGGGCGGCCATCCAGAGCACTCTGCCCAGTGCCGCCATGGTCAAGAGTTCAGTAAACAATCATTACGGAAGGACACTCCGCTCAGAACGAAGAATATACACACTGGATGAGGTACAACCTCACCCCTGCACGGAATAAATCCCACAGGCAGCAAACAAAACAACAGCAACACTGGAAATAAGTGTTAAAGGCACAAAATGTGGACTGTGCCCCCCGGCTGCGGCCCCCTGGCCCCTGGGGGCCCGGCAGGTTGACTCCTCATGGTCTCCATCCATCTGGTCTGTCGTCGGGGTGCAGACAGGCTGATGAGGACAGCCGGGCTGCGGTGATGGGCCCCGGGCTGCAGCTTGGCAGGGCTTTCAGGGCTGAACAGCAGCACTCTGCGTGGCTGCCTAATGACTGTGCTTCCCCCCGATCTTCCCAGTTTGGCAGGAGGCCGTTTCTGATCCTTTTTAAGTAACGCTCTGACAAACAAAGAGCCAGGAGATGAAGAGGAAGTGGAAGTTGATTATTGGTCGACCGAGAGGGATCTCAGAAGTGGGAGGGTTGAGGATGAAGGGGCCGGGAGCCGGGATGTATTGATTGTGTTTCAGGTGGTTTACGGTAAGCCTGAATCCAGCAGAACTCTTCACGTATTCTTCGGGCTTTCATTTGGCCCAAACTGCTTCCATGATGGCGTTGTGGCTGCAGACCAGTGGGCGCTACAGTACAGACGGGGGGCACCACGCCAGCCGTCAGTGCTGTCTAAGCCCACCCTGCTTGGACGTCCCGCCCCCCCGTGTGGGCTGGGCTCAGACTCCGGGTCCCGAGCCATTGGCATGCGGTTCGCCGGCACCGTGGACCGGTGGGCCCCAAGTCAGACCACCGCTCCCCGATCCCCACAAACCACACAGAGGTCACAGAGGTCACAGAGGTCACAGAGGTCACAGGGAGCCCAGGAAGCCCAGGGAGAGAGAGGCTGTGTGTAAGCAAGCCAGAGGTGATTAGCGGGCGAGTGAGGAGGATGTGTAAAAGACAAGCGCAGAGTGGGCAGTGGGAATCACTGTGCCTCTGAATCTTTTAATTACGCTGCGATGCATTAAGAGGCGTGCGGCGTCAGACTCCTGATGAGGCCTGGCTGCACCGCGGCGAGGCCTCCTTGCCTTGTCTCCCAGAAGCCCTGGCTGCCGGGATGGGGGCGCTCGCCGCAGGGTGAGCCAGGACCAGGCGGCCTGCCGGGGGGCCGGGGGGCCGGGGGGGCTCCACATCCATGGGAGTCCAGAACAGCGAGTGGAAAACAGCACGTTTTGTGCAGAGCTCTGGGAAACACTTCAGCCGTGACAAATACTTCAATGTGTTATTCCCACGCAGCGTTTCAGTTTCATAACGCGCTTCATTCACTGGACTGTCCCGACATTTAGAGGTCTGTTGTGGACATGAAGGTTCACTGCATGGTGTAATCAGAGGGAAGCGTATGCACACACTAAAAAAAAAAATAAATAAAAAATAAAAAATATATATATATATTAGTATTGGGATTTCAAAATGCCACGCTCAATATTCCTACCGAATTTGAACACATATTAATATTTTACTCATACCTTGACATTGTAGATCAAATTCTTCATTCTAATAACTGAATGATTAAATATATCCATGTCATAACCTTATCCTCCATATTGAAACCTCGCCTGGCTCTAATTGAAATGTGAACTCGAGCAAAAACTAAGAAATAACAACGCAGATAATGAAAATGTGAAGATCAGCCCTGTGTTGTCATGTGACCGCTTGTTCTGATGGAGTCAGAACCACACACACACACACACAACCACACACACACACACACACACACACACACACTCTCACACGCAGGCTGAGGGACAGTTAATCACACTCACACACACACACAAACACACACACACACACACACATACACACAGGCTGAGGGACAGTTTATCACACACACACACATACACTCTCAGTTCAACGAAGCTGTAATTTATGTTCTCTGGATGCGGTCTCTGGCCACACCCTGAGGGGAGGAGCCTCACGCCGCCCACCCCTGTCCGTGTGTCCATCTCCCCGTCTGTCTGTCCAGATGTCTGTCAGCTGGCCTCACGTCCGTGTTTACTAGCTGTGCTGCGTCTCATTGGGTGGTGACGGTGGGCGGGGCCAGTACACCCCGGGGGATTCTGTCACCGCGGGCTTCACCACAGTGCTGCGGACATGTGGAGGGTCTGGGGGGGTGAGGTGAGGGTGAGGTGGCTTCTATCTCTCCTTGTATGGCGTGTGTGTGCATGTGTGCGTGTGTCAGTATATGTGTTTGTGTGTGTTTGCTTCCACTTGAGAAAGTAGGGCAGCAGATAGCGAGAAGTGTGTTGGGTGAAAGGTTTGTTCTCCTGATTTATCTATTGATTCTAATAAACTGGAATATTCGTCTGAAGACATGCAATTAAAGTACAGCAACAGTGGGTTTGAGTAGATCAATAGCTAGATATAGCTATAGATCTACAGCTAGATAGGTCTATAGCTAGATATTGCAATGGATCTATAGCAACTACAAGTATCTTTCAAGTACATGGAGTGTGACAATTAGGGCACTTACTCCAGCCTCTTTGGAATAACTGCACCACAATATCCCCATAAAAGTTATGCTAATGGATCCCTCGTCCAACCAGCCTCCGAGCTTCCTGTCAGGCAGGCGCCTGCCCAAACCACTTCCTATGATGATGGGGCTCTGATGGCGGCGCAGGCATCTTAACGAGACGGCCGTGGATAACGAGGGCTGGTCATCAGGACCAGCCCGGCGGCTCTGCTGCTCTCTGGTGACGTGTGACACGAGCCGTACCAGAAGAGTGGTACCAGAAGAGTGGTACCAGACCAGCGGTACCAGAAGAGTGGTACCAGATCAGTGGTACCAGAAGAGCGGTACCAGACCAGCAGTACCAGAAGAGTGGTATCAGACCAGCAGTACCAGAAGAGTGGTACCAGACCAGCGGTACCAGAAGAGCGGTACCAGAAGAGCGGTACCAGAAGAGCGGTACCAGACCAGCGGTACCAGACGAGTGGTACCAGACCAGTGGTACCAGACGAGCAGTACCCAGACGAGCGGTACTAGACCAGCGATACCAGACGAGCAGTACCAGACCAGCGGTACCAGAGCAGCGGTACCAGACGAGCAGTACCAGACCAGCGGTACCAGAGCAGCGGTACCAGAGCAGCGGTACCAGACGAGCAGTACCAGAGCAGCGGTACCAGAGCAGCGGTACCAGACGAGCCGAGGCTCGGCCCCGCCTGCCGCAGCCCCTCCCCCCCGCGTGCAGTGGAGGGATGATGTTTTATTCATGTCACACTCTGTCGTCGCCCGGCAGCCTGGACAGGGCCAGACGTAGCAACAGGTCAAGGATCAGGACGAAGTGTACAGCACGCCACAAAGAAACACACGCATGCAAGCATAAATATCTCATGGTTTACATCGAGATGTGCGTTTAGCAGTGTCTCCTCCTGACAGGTCTCCTGGGCTGCTGGGAGCCCCTGGACAGTCTCGCATTGAGATGAATTATGTAGCGTACAAAGAGAGTGTATAGAGGATATAGGGTATAGAGAGATAGTATGTAGAGCATGTAGAGATTACATGGAGATAGTATAGAGAAAGTATATAGAAATGTAGTATAGAGGTAGTACATATAGTATATAGATGGTATAGAGGTAGTATATAGAGATAGTATATGTAGTTTATAGATGGTATAGAGGTAGTATATAGAGATAATATATTTAGTATATAGAGATAGTATATATAGTATATTGATAGTATAGAGATGGTATGCAGAGTAGCTGTTCCCTGTGGCTCCCCAGATGCTTCACCTGCTCTACGTTGGCTCAGAGTGGTCCCCTGAGTCCACACCAGAACCACCACGTGACCTCTGGGTTCTGAGGCGTGGTGACGGTCCTCTTGTCCCACCATCACCTATAGAACGAGTGAGTGAGTGGCGTTGACCGGTCCTGCTCCCCTGCACGCCGTGCCAGAAGCGGCAAGCCCGCCTCAAAGCCTGGAGGCAGAGAGCCACAGCACCCTGTGTATACAAAGAGATTACTTTTTTATTTTTCTCCTTTCTCCTCTCCTGTGTCCACTCATCGCTGTCCTCTCTCCCCCCGCAGGGGGCTGGGAAAGGTCAAGCTTTGGAGGGAGAGCTGTGTGTGTCTCTGTCTCTGAAGGCCCTCTCACTCTCTGGAGACGGTGTGGTGTGACACCTGCCTCCGCCCAGACCCCCCCCCCCCCCACACGGTGCGGTGCTGCGGTGTGTGAGGGGAGGACTCTGGGCATGTCTCTGAGCGCCTGCTGCATCGCACGGCCTGATTCACTTATTTCTATTCTGCCATCTTGTGGACGGCCATTTTAAAAAGCAGTGAGGGCGTGAAGATGGCGGCATGGAGCCCCCTGGGGGGGGGGGGGACGTCCCCGGGGTACTGGGGGGCCACATGATGTCCTCACCATGGCAGTGCTGCAGAGATAAATGACAGTGCAGATGTGATTTGAAATTAGTCTGTTAAATTAAAAGAATCACCAGAGCTATTCAGGTCAAACCGTTTTAATAGGAATATTCATTAATGAAGCAGAGAGCACAGAGAGATAGAGGGGAGGGGGAACAACTTGTCAGACTTGAGAGAGAGAGAGCGAGAGCGAGGACAGGCAGACAGACAGACAGAGAGGGAGAGACAGACAGACAGACAGACAGAGAGGGAGAGAGAGACAGACAGAGAGAGAGGGAGGGAGAGAGAGAGGACAGAGAGGCAGAGAGAGAGAGAGATGGAGAGAGAGAGAGAGAGAGAGAGACAGAGACAGAGACACAGGAGGGATGGAGAGTGTGCGCAGCCTAAAGATGAGATCAGGTTCCACAATTTAGGAGGAGTGTCAGCCTCCCTGCCAATCCCCCCTCTCAGAAACACAGTCGTCTCCCCTGCAGTCCTGTCTGCTGCGGCCTGCTCTCCTCTGCTCTTGCAGCCGCGTGGTCGGACGCCATTACTCACCAGGACTCCGTGTTTGATGTTTCCACACAACCGGGTGAATACAGAATCTGCATGACTTAGAACAAATCTTGCGCTGAGCTGCGCAAAGACTTGCGCTTTCTTTTCCTGGGCCGACCTGCTGGTTGTTGATGCTCAGGACGCCCTGTAGTGCCCAGCGGGACCTGCTGAGGTCCAACAGGCCAATAGGAGCGCTCCAATGTGACAGATCTAGTGATGGTCGTGAGGAGCAGCCAATGGCTGCAGAGCTCTTTATCGTTGGTGTCCAATAGTGGCTGTCATACGCGCATGAAGGGTGTTATTATTAATGTATTCATGCTGTCTTCCAGTGTCTATAGGTATCACCCCGACAGTTAGAATGTAATAATGGGAATATTTCTGTAACCCAAGCTCCCATTTTCCATGGCGTTTATTGTGTTTAAAATAGAGCCTCTAGGGACCAGCTGTCTCATTCAGGAGTTGGCAAGAGAGACGTCTCTTTATGACTTAATATCATAAAGCCTCACTTAGTGGGACACTGCTTTAACACAATGAAAGACATGTGATGTCTTCAGCTGAATTGTGTCCCGGTGTGCATTCTGGATTCACTGGATGGCCACCAAAATGTTCTGCCTCCTCTCCTGTGGACCGAACCATTCCACACCTTCTGAGGTTTGTAGGGGAGACGTTGCTGTGATCGTGGCCTTAAGATGAATTAGCACATAGCGTTGTTAGCTTCTAATACTGAATGCATGCCGTACTGTTAAACAGTACAAACAACGTCCTGCGCCACAGTCCCACTCTGACATTAAGAGCGCCCCGGGGAACGCGGGTGTAAATGCCACACTTTGGAAACTGGTCAGCTGGCGGGTGAGTGTGCCTGCACCCTCTGCCCGGGTGGGTGGTGGGTGGGGCTGTACTGGAGGCTGGGTCTGTACTGGAGAGTGAGTCTGTACTGGAGGGTGGGTCTGTACTGGAGAGTGGGTCTGTACTGGAGGGTTGGTCTGTACTGGAGAGTGGGTCTGTATTGGAGGTTAGGTCTGTAGTGGAGAGTGGGTCTGTACTGGAGGTTAGGTCTGTACTGGAGAGTGGGTCTGTACTGGAGGGTGTGTCTGTACTGGAGAGTGAGTCTGTACTGGAGGGTGGGTCTGTACTGGAAAGTGGGTCTGTACTGGAGGCTGGGTGTGTACTGGAGGCTGGGTGTGTACTGGAGAGTGGGTCTGTACTGGAGGCTTGGTCTGTACTGGAGGGTGGGTTTGTACTGGAGGCTGGGTCTGTACTGGAGAGTGGGTCTGTACCGGAGGCTGGATCTGTACCGGAGGCTGGGTCTGTACTGGAGGGTGGGTCTGTACCGGAGGCTGGGTCTGTACTGGAGGGTGGGTCTGTACTGGAGAGTGGGTCTGTACTGGAGAGTGGGTCTGTACTGGAGGCTGGGTCTGTACTGGAGAGTGAGTCTGTACTGGAGGGTGGGCCTCTGAAGTGTGTTGATAAGAGCAACATGAATGTATGTATAATGTATATGTAATATATAATGTATGTATAATGTATATGTAATATATAATGTATGTAAATAATGAATCCCAGCAGCCTGTTGATGTGTTGCTGCTGTAGAGCTGAGACCAATGTGTTTTGTGAGGTAAACAGGGCACTTTAATCTATTGGTGTTATTTTTATGTGGAAAAAGAGGACAATTTGACCATCTGTCAATCTTAATAATACAATTGGATTACTTTGTGTAGTTCTCCTGAAGGTGGAACCCATTTGAAGTTAAACTATCAGTCAGACTGACGGGCTCACTGTGAACCGCAACGACAAAAAGCCTGTTTCAGAAAAACAAAACTGAAAGAACTAGAAAAAGAGACTCAGACTCAGAGTGTACCGTAGATTCCACCTCTGTGTCGTATAACTCAAAGTACAGTTGTCTAGTGTCCTTCATTTAGAGAGAGAGAGAGAGAGAGAGAGAGAGAGAGAGAGAGAGAGAGAGAGAGAGAGAGAGAGAGAGAGAGAGAGAGTGTTTATGTAGGAAATCAGGGGCATTTTGATGCCTTGGTGTTTCAGATAGTCAGACATAGTCGATCCTTTTCAATTACTGCCTTTGATTGACAATTTCCTTTCACGATATTCCGTGTCCCTGGTTTCTATGACCCAAAATCCTTCACCTTTATTATCTCCCAATAACACATACAACCCTGCTCTTCATTTATCTCTGGTCTGTAGCAGATCCGCTGGGGCTCCCACTAGCAGGCTGTGACCAGGGTCCAGCCCCGCTCGCTATGAATTATGATGTGCTGGATCATTCTTAATCTTGTTATGGATGTAACCGTGCCCTTGGGAGGAGCTCTATGGGATGGATGCGGCCTTATCAGATTTCCCAGTGCTTTGAATCATAATTCACAAAAGGTTATGCGGGGGTGGTCTGCAGGATGTGATGCAGGGCATGTTTGCGTTGAGCACAGCCGTGTGTGTGCGTGTGTGTCTTTATTAGAAAGACTCTTTACAGGCTGCTCTTTGTAACGTCATAAAAACCCGGGCATGAAAGAGTGACAGTAAAGTGCTGTTCATGGAGTCATGCATTTTACAAGGACAGGATGAAGGTATTTTAAAAGTTAGATCTTCGGTAAAACCTTCAGTTTTATGGTCGCCTCAAGGAACTTTCTCTGTTGAACCGCTGCAGAAAACTGAAGTCTTTAAAAAGGTTGGTTTGTTTTCATTATATGTCTCACGAATATCTCTCCAATAAAACGGAAACTATACACCGAATTAAACCGACAAATCAGGAGTCTGACTTTTTATATCTCATGTCCGTATGTTAAGCTTGGACTTGAAACCGATGAATTGCATAAAATAAATCTTCAAAGTTATTTCCAGTCTGTTTCTTCCCCTCTACTGGCAATAAGATGTGTTGAACTCTAAATGATCTAATTAATTTTCTCAATTGATTCCACATCGTCTGCTCATATCTAGCAATGCAATGAACCACCTGATCCGTACACTGGCAGATCTTCACACTGTCTGGACTCTGGACTGTGGGGAGACGATTGTGTTTGGTTGAGATCCTGCTTGTGATTGTGCGAGATCCTGACAACTCTTCTTAGGGATGTCGATGATGAGCCAAATAAGCAGATAACACAACCTTAATGTGTGATAATGTCCCCCTGCTGGCCCTGGACAGACACGCTCCACACATAGCCTCTGTCTGCTGCAGATATTACCCACTATGGATTTAATTTAATAATGTCATTTGTTTAACTTGTATTTTCACACAGAATTATATTCTAATGGAAATGGCAGCATATTCATAAGATGTAAACTGAAAATGTTCAAAGGTGAGCGATCGTAGTTTTGGATAAAAAAATAATATTCATCCGATGAAAATAGGATTCGTTTCGCTGTCTATGAATGCCTAAAAAGGTCCAGATTTTAATATCCGTTATTCAAAATCCTGCGATATCAAAAAACCAGCCCATAACTGTGAGGTTCAGAAACACTGTGATGCTAGCTGGTAGCTGGCGGAAAGGGAAAGCTAATTTAGATAAGAGTGGCAGACTCAGGCTGAGATGTTTTCTCCAGAAACCCGAGGAACACGCAGGAGAGAAAGAGCTCCCACACAAGCAGCTAACAGCGTGCTAGCCGCTGCTCATGCTAGCTGTGTGCGTGTGCTCAGTGCGGCGGTCATCCTGTCCCAGATAACCAGCGCCTCCCCAAGGTCGCCCCGCGGCGGGCTGCCCGGCTCAAGGTCAACGCAGGGCTGTGTGAGGCAGCAGCGCTCCCTAGAGGAGCACTTCTGAAGACCAGACGTCTTCACCCTGGTTTGATCCCTCGACCCTCTGACGTCCAGAACGGCCCGTCTCAGCGCGCGGTTCTGCGGCGGCTGACGCTGCTTCTCAGGGTTCTGTGATGTGGAAAAACAAAGGGTGAGCCGTCGTCCCCGTCCTTCTGTTCTGTGAAGATGCAGCACGTTCTCCGTCCTCTGCAGTGGAACGTCACGCCCTACCACTCTCGCATTAAGGCTCACAGCTGGCCCTGATTCAAATCCCCTCTCAGACTGGGCTATTTCAGTCTTTAAATAACGCGGTGTGCTCTGAGATGTAGCATGCAGGATGGTGAACACGCACCACAGCCATGTCTGAATGCCTGAGTTCAGGAGTGTTGATGAAGCCAATTAAGACATACACAGCACTATTTTTCAGAAGCTGTCACACTTGGTGTTCAGCAATAACACTTTTATTGCTAAGTAGCACCCTTTTAAGTGCTATTGTAAAATTCTGTTCATTAATTGTAAAATTCTGTTCAAATTGTATTTCTTCTGTATTATCTTAAGTAACCATACCATAGTTTGGCTTTGATAATTGCAACACAAAATGTTTCTATGTTGACGCTTTTAGACTAAAATAGGAACAAATATAAGGAAAACCCCCAAAACATTACTATGGAAATATCCACGAGCATTATGCAAAATACTACTGAATGGAATGAATGGGAAATAAAGAAGTCTATATGTGCAAAAGCCAAACATTTCTTCATTTGTGTTCAGTTTAACACACAAACGTTGAATGTTGAATTACATTTGCAGACTCTTTTATGTGATGTATTGGTCTATCCCTATTGATGGATGTATGACATCACCACATTAAACCATTCCAGCACAGAGTCTCTCAAGGTGCCTATTTCACCTGTCACAATGCTTGATTCATGGCTAGTTCCCTTTCATGCATCACATGGAGTACATTTCCACACCTAGCTTTAATTAAACATCCTAATACAGGTCAAAGTGCAGCCAGCCAGCAGTTCATGTGACTCCACTTGAGATAATATTAATAATATCAACCTCCCAGTGTGCCGTGTTCATAACGTGTCCGTGACGCTGGAGTGGTGACCCGTGTGGATTCAGACACTCAGCCAGCCGCCATCCTGTTCACGGGGCTCCAGAGGAGCATGAAGACGTGCTGAAACACCTGAAGAGAAGATGCAGGAGGAGTGGATGGATGTCTAACTCAGAGACACACACACACCTACACACACACCTAAGCACACACACACACATGCAACCACACACACACACACCTACACACACACACACACGCAACCACACACCTATACCTACACACACACACCTACGCACACACACCTACACCTACACTCACGCAACCACACACACACGCAACCACACACACACACACACACACACACGCAACCACACAAACACACACGCACACATCTATGCAGACGCTCACACACACACACACACACACACACAGATCAGGGTGTGTTGACAGGAGTGCGATGTCTCCAGACTACATTGGCCTCACTTTACACATCAGGGTTGATCTGGATTAAGGCGTCCACATTTGCTTTTGTTAAAGATTTATTGAAGGGTATTGGATGTGTTTCCCATTTTCTTCCTTCTATTTGAGATCCTTGATGGGTTTTCAGGAGTCATTAGTTTGGGTCAGGCAGCAGCTGCTGAATCACAAGGTGTGAATTGGACTGCAGGCTTCATATCTTCCATGTGAGCCTGCGGCAGACGAGGCTCTGCATCCCGACCCGTTCAGCAGCCCGACCCGTTCAGCAGCCCGCCGTTCGCTCCACAGCCAGCGCAGTCTGGCACAGCCCGGTTCTGGAGGGGCAGTGCGGTGGTTTCCCTAGTAGAAGGTTGTACTTCCTGGTCCTGGGTGTCCGGCCGGGTGGGTCTCAGTAGACCTCCCCCGGGTCCGGGGGGGCCGCGGCCCGTCTCCCAGGACCACTTCAGGCCCGGGGACCCGGGCGGCACCGCGGGGGTCCGTGGGCCGCGGCTGGTTGTGTGGGTACAAGCCAAGGTCTCCCAGCGCCGCAGCGCTAATCACGTTAGCGGACAGCCTCTGTGAGCGCGGCGCGGAGGAGAGGGGCTAATGGGGTGATGTTGTCCTGATTAGTGGAGCCTGCTGGGGGCTTTGCAGATGTGCACTCCACCCTGGGCGTCGCCCCGCGGAGCGGGCAGCCACGTCGCCGCCGCGCCCCTCCGCCCGCCAGGCGCTGCCATCCTGATCTATTGTGTTTCATCTCCACGGAGAACATTACTTTTCCTATTATCTGCCGTTGACGCGCAGAGCGCCAATGATGTGTGGCATTGCAATCGTCTCCCTGTTTAATCTCCCACCTCCGAGTGATGGAGAACAGTTTGTTTTCGGTGTTATGACTGCATATGGGCCCACGTCCTGGAACTCACTCAGCAGCTCCCATATTAACAGGCCTGCCTCGCTGTCTGCCTCCACAGAACCCTCCACCAAGGGATGATATGATGTATTGTATTGTTTTCTCAGGCTGCAATGCAATTATTAATATGTTTCACGTTTGTGCCGCGAAATAGGCTGTTCACACAGTGATTCACTGGTATCCACGGTGGCACAGGTTTGTAACGGAACACGACAGGGAAACACAGACACAGACCACACACCTTGTTGTGTGGTGCCCCCCGACCCCTGGCTCCCCTCTGACACCTCATCTCTCTCCCCGCAGGGTCGTACATGCTGGTCAACTCCTCCCAGCATGCAGCGGGGCACCGCGCTCAGCTGCTGCTCCAGACCCTGAGTGAGAACGACACTCACTGCGTCCAGTTCAGCTACTTCCTGTACAGCCGTGACGGCCACAGCCCCGGGGCGCTGCGGGCCTACGTGCGGGTCAACGGAGGGCCGCTGGGCAGCCCGGTGTGGAACACGTCCGGCTCCCACGGCAAGCAGTGGCACCAGGTGGAGCTGGCGGTCAGCACCTTCTGGCCCAACGAGTACCAGGTGAGCCGCCGCGACACAGGCACAATGAATACCAGGTAACACACCTGGAGTAGCCCGGTGAATACCAGGTAACACGAGGGGTGACGTTATGGTCTCCAGGGGACTGCCATTGAATTGGTGAAAGTTGCTCTCCAAAAGGCCAGCATTGAAGGGCAGTCGTCTCAATGCGTAGGGCTGTACTTTATTCAGCGAGACTGTAATTGACTGCTCCAGGATCAGTTGTCATCCTCTTGATGGAGCTCATGGAGGCATGCGGCTGAGTGACGGTACGTCCCCAAAAACCCTGCTGGACTCACAGCAGCGTGAGACATAGGGCTCTAATTTCGCAGACCAGGCGCAGGCGTAGCGCACCCACGCTGCGCTTCGCCTGCGCCCCGCCAACGGGGCGTGTCCGGCGCATTTTGCAATTTTCGTGCCAGGCGCAGTCTAAGCGCAGCCTCGCGCAAGCCCGCCTCCGTCCTTCCCACCAGCGCAAGTGGCAAAGAGGGAGGAGAGAGGGCGTGAGTG
>JAOPUH010000008.1:8379931-8390485 GCA_027123175.1 Urophycis cirrata
GATGTAGTAAGCTTGCTTATCATAGGAAGTCATTAGAAATGACTCTTTACATTAAGGTAGTAGCCTAGTGAGAACAGTGTTTCACAGTTTTTTTGTTATTAATTGTTTTATTATTCATTTTTTCTAGTTCTCACAAGTTTTACAAATTCACGCATTTTTTGCAAATTCCCGCAATTTCATCGCATAAAATTGCATAAATATCCCGCATATTCCATCGCATTTTTTAAGAAAATGTGCCGCATAATCAAGGATTTTTGCCCGCAACAATCACAAAAAAACTCTGCATTTTTCTGAAAGGACTGTATATTGTACTAACATGCTCTATATTATACTAACCTCAACCACCTAGTAACAACAAATTAATTAAGGAAAGCCGCCGTCTTAGTGTCAAAATAGTTTTCAGAGGCAAATGCTGCCGTTGAAGTACAAACATACACAGAGGGGACGTTATGTCTATTGTTTTGCGCATAACGTTATAAACATAATCAATAAGGAAAAAGTGATGAAGGCACTGAAGCGGCCATTTATAGACATATGATGTTAATCATGTGACACAAGTCCCTAGCACAGCAGTCCTTTCAATTAATTATCTCACTGTGTGTCAAACACAGCCACGGGCTACAAAGAAGTCATTAGGCCTGATGTATTATTAAAAAGTCAAAGGCCAGATGCTGGGAACTGCTTACTCTGGGATTTCTTTATCGCCATATGATCTACTGCAAAAAAACCCTGTGGCATTCAACTTTAGGAAACATTTGAAGTAAAATCATGAAATCATATACGTTTCTTGTGGATATTGATCGTGTTGTGGATGTGGATTAGGGAATTTATTTGTGTTGCAGATAATAACAGTTACATGTATCACCCAAGACACAGCCAGGTGTGGAGATGCTGTAGGGACTATCAGGGAAACATCAGAGAATGAGAGTCACCTTAAGACACCTATATACTGTTTACCCTCCCCCAACACAAAGAAACATGGAAATCAGTAGGTGTTGGGTGCAACTACAATTAGCTTTGAACGCTAGATACATGTGCTTTCATTCTAAACACAATTCTGAACGGCCCTGTGTGCTAAAATAATACTATTGCAGTCGCTTGCCATAACTCTCATTCAATAGGTTGGGGAGGATCATCTCGGTCCTTATTGGTAGGAAATTGAGATATTGCACAAGGAATTCTATAGGCAAGCTGTGGATGTCTGATGAATCAAATCAAGAATCCACTATCATGGACCAAAACCGTAACAGCAAAATAGCCTTTGATGAAACAGAATCAGGCATGGGTTGGGAACCAGTCAGGTGGGTAACCATGCTGGGAACAAAGGAGAGAAACCAGTCCAACATGCTAGCTGTCAGGGTTCTGCCCAGAAGGGCTGGTGGAACTCCTGCCGTTAGAGCTGAGCAACACAACTTTTTGATTGTATCATTTGACTTCAACTTCAAGTCTTTACAAGTCATTTTTGCATTAGCAGGGTTTCTGGGCCAGGCTGAGGGCTTAATAGACCCTCGTTTGGCCCCAGTAATCCTTCTTCCAGACGGTGCCTTGCTCCTTGGTTAGTCCCTGGACAGAGCTATTCAACCTCCTCCTGTATCTATTAAGTCGGTCCTTCCTTGTCGTGGATTCCCTGTTTTCCCAGCATCCCCGGGGCAGCGTAGGCCCATCCTTCCAGTTGAAATAACAGGCCTTCAAGCGGCGGCAGCGCCCCAGGTCTCCGTGTTACTAATGAGAAGGCTGCACTAAACGCCGTGCGAAGCGCCCGTGACTGGTGTAAAGTGTAAAGTGAGAGCTAATCAGAGTCCCTCCATGCTCCGACAACCCTCTATGCCTCCAACAATTACACTACTGAGGATTAGTGAGTTGCAGAGGAATAGACAATGTGTCAAACTCAAATCATTAAATGATAGTTCCTCTTGGTTGCCTCTGCCAAAATCACATGGTACATTTGTATGCAAATGTAGGTATAGCAGCCCTGTCTCACTGCATCGTGGTGTGGGCGGAACCGTTCACTTGCCATACAGAATATCTTAGTCGTAATTGTGGAATTTTCTGTGAATACACTCCACAAAGCGCTGTTCATTATTGCATGTCTGCCGCGGTAAAGCGTAATCATTTCAAACGTAGCTCGGCGCAACCAGCCATCATTAACAAAGCCTGTTATTATCAAGCCACTCATTTGACCGTGTGCTGCAGCATCACTTGTGTTCTAAACACTCTCTCCACTCTCTACTCAGTTGGTCGCCTGAACACAGAAAGCATTATGGTTTAGCGTTGCTTAATATGAAACCCAAATATGTCAAAACGACAGCCAATTGTACACTTTTACACGAGTACATTTCTATAATTCATCTTTTTCATGAGAATGTATTACTCTGTGTGTAAAACTGAGTCAAAGCAACCCAACCACACATGTCACACAATTTTAAACAATTCTATTTCAGTATCTGCCCTGTATTGTTCTGTAATTTGACGTATGATAATAATTCAAGCAGTCTAGCAGCTTTATCCATTCTTTCCTGATGAAGGACGTGGACAGGTTTAGACAGGTTCATTCCAGTCCATTGTTCTGCTGGTGACTGCTTGTCATCCAGCTCCAAGCCAACACCAAGCGTCAGGCTTCCGCCCAAGGCTTTAGCCCAAGTCATTAATCGGATGACTCCCAGATCAATTCCTATCGACTGAAGCCCTCCATTATTAGCTTGTAAGACATTACTGTTGTGCCATTATCCTTTAATTATATTGAAAGCAGAGCTCTCGAGGTTGTTGCCACACTACTGTACAACATGACCTAAGATGCTAGTCAGCTTGCTGGCATACATAGCTGCTAGCATTGCAGCTGCATTACTATGGCTGCTGCTAGCATTACTGCTGCATTACCATGCCTGCTGCTAACATTACAGCTGCATTACCATGGCTGCTGCTAGCATTACAGCTGCATTACCATGGCTGCTGCTACCATTACTACTGCTGCATTATAATGGCTGCTGCTAGCATTACTGCTGCATTACCATGGCTGCTGCTTGCATTACTGCTGCATTACAATGGCTGCTGCTAGCGATACTGCTGCATTAACATGGCTGCTGCTAGCATTGCAGCTGCATTACTATGGCTGCCGCTAGCATTACTGCTGCATTACCATGCCTGCTGCTAACATTACAGCTGCATTACCATGGCTGCTGCTAGCATTACAGCTGCATTACCATGGCTGCTGCTACCATTACTACTGCTGCATTATAATGGCTGCTGCTAGCATTACTGCTGCATTACCATGGCTGCTGCTTGCATTACTGCTGCATTACAATGGCTGCTGCTAGCGATACTGCTGCATTAACATGGCTGCTGCTAGCATTGCAGCTGCATTACTATGGCTGCCGCTAGCATTACTGCTGCATTACCATGGCTGCTGCTAGCATTACTGCTGCATTACCATGGCTGCCGCTAGCAATACTGCTGCATTACCATGGCTGCCGCTAGCATTACAGCTGCATTACCATGGCTGCTGCTAGCATTACTACTGCTGCATTATAATGGCTGCTGCTAGCATTACTGCTGCATTACCATGGCTGCTGCTAGCATTACTGCTGCATTGCCATGGCTGCTGCTAGCATTACTGCTGCATTATAATGGCTGCTTTATCATGCTGTTATTTGCCAATGTAAGTGATTTATTTGTTCCTCTGGGCATTGAATGGTGTGCTGACTTGTGAGTTAATGATGGCTATTCATTTAAAAATGAATGACAAATTAAATAATATAAAATATATTTTTTAAAAGTCAATCGGAAGCCAACTATTAAGTTATTCAGGAAGTAAGCAATATCTCAACCACTTATTGCGACTCTGCCAAACATGCAATATTTTCTGCATCCGAAGTGGTTAAAGTGATGCACCTTCTTACAGTAGAAGACAAACACGGTGTGGAGAAGAAGGCAAGAACTGTTCTGTTGGAGGACAACAATACTCAGCTGTCAGTTGTTAGAGGTTGATGATTTTATGCATGCCTCAAGGCAAACAACCAGTGGTGGTGTAGGCCCACTTTGAACATTTCAGGTACTGAGAGACCGCGTATATGCCTGTCACAGAGCTGACAGGAGCACACGCACACACACACACACACACACACACACACACACACACACACACACACACACCTCACCTGCAGCTCGTCAGAGCTCTGCTGAGGACACCTGTGTTCAGCTCAGGACGGAGTCCTCCGCATGCAGCAGCATATCACCAGGGTTTGACATTATGGGGATCATGTCACAGTATAAAGACCACAGTGCTGTCAGAGACTATCCACTGTCTCACACTCTGATGAGCACACTGCCAGGCTATATAGTGAAGTGATTTGTTTGGAAGCCAAACAAATAAATCCTTTCATATCTGAAACACACAAAGTCAGACTGGAGCCCTGAATGGCTTTCTCCACCAGCCTGTTGGTGTGACAGTGGGATATGGACGTATTTGACATTTTTCATCCTAAGTTTTTCACTCCCTTTGTTGTTTGGGAAAGGTTGTATTTTTTTATGTTCTTTTTTTCATTTCCCCTCAAACTCGGATGCTCTTTGTTTCCCTAAGTTCTGCCTGCTCGTCTCAGCGGGGAGGTGAGAGCATCAACAATGGCGGCAGATTCACAGCTCCTGATATCACACCTAACAATAGCTTTGACCCTAATACTCTTCTCAATCTGTCTCCCACATCTCTCTTCCACGGGCTCCCTGAGGAGACCACCGGCTGACAGACCTTCAAACCTTACTCCGTTTCTGATTTGCGGAAACGTATTCTAAACAATAATGTCAGAATCTTTTTCATACATTAAATTTGTATGAAATCTCAAAATGCTTAAAGATGAATGGCGGTTTTTCATGTTCGTATCTGTAAATGTCATCTTAGGTATGATTCAATTTGGTGTTAATTGAATCAATCTTTACCACCAGGTTCTGTTCAAACAGGAGGTTGGAATGAGAGGCCAAACCACAGTGAGCCTGATGTATGACCCCTTCCACCCAAACTGTTCAACAGTAACCTTCCACATTATTTCAATGAGAGACTATTGATTTAGATGAATTCCCCAGAAGACTGATCGGTTACAGCCATACAGTATATGATACAGTATTTAACTCTGAAAATCAAAGCTGCCGGTATAAACACATGAAATATGGATACATGTAGGAAGTCCCAGCCTGTTGACAACACAGTATGGCGAGCCTGTCACAGCTACAGCGCAGCATGTTGAAATCCCTCAGTGCTGTGTGTTGGAGCCATGGAAAGTGTCTAGAGGTCAAAGTGGTGTAATTTGGAGCTGTGGATGGAAAGTGTCTAGAGGTCAGCGCTGTAGGGGCAGGGATGCAGAGAGAGGTTCTGGTTCTCGCTGTCAGAGATAAGACAGGGTAGCACGACGAGGCCAAATGGCAGGGGAGAGAAAAGCACAAATTATCAGATCTACCAGAGGCCTCATATTCACTGTGAATAACACCAGGGAATTAGAAGGATATCTTGACATTTTTTGCCACTATTGGCGGCACTATGGAAGCACCTGTGACCTTCTGCTATGTTCTCTTGTCACATTTGGAGGTGGGTTCAGTATTGTGCTGGTATTTGCAGTACACAGAACATGTGGAGTCCTGCCGAGATCTGGGAAACATCTCAGCAGTGTCTGTGACCCTAACCTTCCTTCCATCAAACCACATGAGACGTGCTTTCATTTTAACTCAGAGATCCTACTTCAGGCCAACCATCAGGCTTTCTTAATGCTCCTGCATGTTAATTACATGACAGGTTTTATTGTAGTACTTTATTTGTACACCTAATCCTTTGTTACTGCATCATTTATATAATATCGGATAGAAGTACTCTCAGGTCCACAATTGAGCGGTTCTTCTGTTCTTCTGAAGGTCTTCTGAGGACAATCAAGTAATAATTCCAAAACCCCGGCGTGTGATTCGTGGAACATTGGTGGCGTTTGCCACGGGCTCTGATTTTCGGCCGTGTGATGTTCTTACTCTCTGGATCCCGTCGGCGATTACCTTTCCCTCGCTGGGTTTCCTGTCCTGGTGATCATCTCTGCTGGGCCTGACAGGTTGAACAGTGTCGTCTGACCTCTGGGAGTCTCCCTCTCTCATGAGTGAGTGTGAGCTGACAGCAGCTTAATGCCAAGCACCCGGGCTCGCTGTCGTAGCCCCACTAGAGGACCTGATACTGAGGTGTCTCCTGCAGAAGATCCCAGCTATCTATAGCTGCAGCCCCCACAGCTGTCACAGCATAGCCTCCAGTCTATTTCTGAGTTCTTATTAATTCATTAGGAACATGTCTCTTTTATAGCTGGAAATATTTGAATACGTGTTTAACCCTGGCTTTTTTCTGCTGACCTATTAAAACCTTTTCTATCTATGGGTGTAATTTATTCCAGAAAAAAACACCCCATTCTGTCATTATTTCCTATTCCTTCTACTAGCTGACAAAAAAATAGCGTCCTTTCCCTGTGGTATTCTAAATAAGCCCCAGAAATATGAAAAGTACAATAAAGTATAAACTGTACAGACGAACACATCAAGAAGTAAAAGTGAGAAACTCTTTACAACAATAACAATAGGTTTGGTTGCAGTGCCTGCCACATATGAGCCTGTATAAAGCAGGGCTGAGGCAGCATCACCCCTCGTGATTCATGTCTTCAAGTTATTTAAAGTTTGTTTTTTTTCTGGAGCCACTAGACCTCAAAATGGAGGATTGTTTGTATGTTGGAACAAAAGTATTGAACTTAATCATCCTCTGTTGGTGTGCAAGGCATCAGACTTAATAGCAGGTAAAGGCTGCTGGCCTTTGAGCCCAACAAATGAAATGATGAATAAGTATATAACCTATTCTTTATGGCGTGTAGAGACACATTTCTCAGAATTCAGCAGCAAACTGCACTAGCAATTTATACCAGTTGGAATGCATCACTGAAAAGAGATGGTTTGATTTGTGCTATTGAAAACTACATGCGGAAAAAAAGAAAAAGAAAAATCCAATGCGAAGTGATCCCTGTTCGAGCCATTTCACCACCGAACAGATGTGAGTAATTTAGATCCCCCATTATTTTCCATTACAAATTTTCACTGAAGCAGTAGTCTGTATGTGGCCCCTTCTAAAGCAGCCGCTCTCATCCACTCTGTTCTCCAGCCCTGGTCTGTTCCCAGCAGGGGTAATGTGTTATATTCAGACAGAAGATCCTTCTGCTTGCAGAGTGCCATAGTCGGCGTACTAGGGTTGAAATCATTTGTATTGATACTCCCCCGGCAGTATGGGGTTTATGTTCGATGGCGGATAACAGGCAATTTGCTTTGTTCCCCATGTTCCCGCCTTTTTTTGTGTGGGTTTGTAGAGCAGTAGAACTAACGACACAATAACAGGAACACATAACAGTTTACGATTCATATCATTTTAATGTCATCTAAAATGACAACTTAAAAGCTACGTCTAAAGCATTGGGTTTAACATCACACTTCAAGAAGATTTAGGAGATCCCAGATGATCAAGTTGAGTTGATTGTGCCAAAAAACCTGCTGTGTTCATAAGATGATGGAGAACATATGGATGCTGATCATAAAATGTCCACTTGGCACACTCCCAGCCTCTGGCAGCCAGGAAGCACCCCTGTTCCTTACTGCTCGTCTCCCAAATCATCAAATCTGGGTGAACGGGCGTTTCCACTTTGGTTGAAGATCCCTGTAATGAACCAAGAAACAAGGTGTAACTCCTTCAGTTGTTTGTTTCCGTCCCAGGCTCCGTCTCCTCCAGAAGTTCTGCTGTAGTGTGGCCCAACTGCTGGAGCTGAGATTATCGCACTGCTAAGTCAATTCCAAACCTTCCTCTACAATGTTTGATTTCCCCCCAGGAGATCCACAGATTGTGGAGCTGATGCTAGCCATGGCCGGGCTCCCTCCGGAGATAAACCCAGGTGACTTGAGCACACGCTGTCCCCTTGGGGGGACAGTCGTGTGGCTATCTGATGCTAAGGGCTGCGGTCAGGATACCTAACTATGGATGGGATAAGGCAAATCCCTCCGTTGTACTGCCAGGAGATACACAGGGGTTATCTCGCCACATCGCAGGACGGCTGCTCTTTGGAGAACGCTGTCGCCACGGAGACGTCCGAGTCCTCTCTGAGGAGGACTGGGCCAGCGGCGTGCCGCGGATATACGCAGCCGACCAGACTGAGCCCCGTCCTTTGATGACCCTCTGGCTCTGGGTGTTCAGTGAACTGAGAGCGTGAACCCTGTTTCATGTTTTTATGATGATTTCACAAAGGCTTTCTTCATGCCTTTCTTTTTGCCTTAAGTTCTCTCTTGCCTTTTAAACCAACCTGGCCAACATGAAAATGTCTTACTCATTTTGGAACTAAAACTGTTCAATCACCATATAGGAATTTGACCTGACGTGTAGAAAGTCCCGTTGTTTTATCCAGGACATTAATGTTCAACAAAGCTATTTTATGGCTCATAAATTAACCACTGCTATTTGTGCTAATTAACTGTACAGGTCAATTTTCCATCTTCACTCAGTACAGCGATATATGTGAGAGTGTATTCTTAATTTAATGGTTTATAAAAGGTTGCATTAAGCCTGAGTTGCTATTAGTGGCCTCAAAGATCAGTGATCCACTGGGACATTTTTAAACATTGTTGTAGAGATACTTTCTCCTTCAATTAGTAGCTATAAATTATTCAAAAACATTATTCATTCAAACGATGGAAACACTATTTAACACCTGGTGACATTGTCATAATTTATACCATTATCTTCTAATTAAGAGAATATGGACTTTAAGTTGGAGGTTGGTTCACTATTAACTGTAGAAGACAAAACTATAAATAATATATAATATATCCAATGGTTTTGTAGCTTCCGAATAATTTATCTTAACACACTAATTATGATGACAATAGAGAAGGAATTCACGATCACCTTATCAATATCATAAGGTTGGTGATCTATCATAAGGTGATTGCTTGTTGCTTGTTTTTCTTACCGAGTCCTGATATATTTTTCTTTCAATGTGCCAATAGTTTCTCAATGAGATCACAGGTTTGGTTTTGGGTGCACATTCAAAACAAGCCAACCTGCCATGGCTTGGGCTCATTGGTCCTCAACTGAGTTCAGTTGTTCTATAAAGTACTATTACTTGGGTTAACGTTCCATGGAGGACTATTATGTGCAAAGAAAGACAAATATGTGAAAGCATTCATTTGATGATAGAGATACTTTCTCTTTCAATTAGCCAGTGAAACGCCCGTGATGAAAAGCCGGTCCGGACCTTCTTGTGCTTTGAGGTGACTGGATTTAGTCCTGGATGGAGAGCAGGCAGGGCGTCCACATATCTGAGCCCTGAAGTGGCCCTGACATGTTGTTCTGTCCGATTCCTATTCTGTTTATTTTGTCATAAGACGGCCCCTCCACGTCTCCAGGTACCCCCGTGTCTGGGGGTGTCTGGGGGCTCCCCAGCTGTTGACATGCGGCCCACAGGGGTTCTGTCAAGTAAACACGGCTCTGGTGCTTCAGCTGCAGGGGTTCTGTGAGACCAAATACAAATCTCTGGGTGTCCAGGATGAAAAGACATTGCAGTTTCAGTTGTCACCATTTTTAGGTTGTTTGTCGTATTCCAGCCTGAAATAAAGCGAACAACTGATTGTGTTGGGGTGACTACCAGCAATTACCCAATTACACTATTATCACAGAACCTAAATGACACGAGGATGGGTTGCCTATACCCAGTTCCCTGCCAGCCATATGATTGTACAGCATAGCGTGAAATGTACCATCACCACATCCATTTCAATGTTGGAGTACAAAATAATGGCTTGACACTTAGGGCTTCAGGCAACCATTTGCACGTATGTTTTTAAGAAGATTATAATGTAATAAAGATTTAGAGCGTAGCATTGCTATTGCTTTGCAGTGGCAAGCGATGAGTAACACGTGTTCATGTGGCAAAGAGCAGCGTTCAACATGCTGATGGGGACTGCAGTTGAGACTATCAGTCCCGTCTATGTGGTGGATTTAAAGCGCAGCGCTTTCAACCCACCACATAGACCTGTGAGTTCCACACCACTGGACACATCCTACCTTCAGGAGCTTGCATTATCACACGTGTTCATCTTCATTTTTGCCCAAAATGTTTTGTGAGACTATTTTGTGAGCATCACATTTCCGATTACATTAGTATTACATAGTAACACTAACACACTAACATAGTAACACTAACATAACATTAGTATAACAGCACATCACTGGTATGTTTACATTCATATTCCTGTGGAATTTAAGCCAACGTGCTATTATATGTGTTTCGGGCTGAGATTTCGAAATGAAAAAATATTGCAGTCTTAGCTTGGTTTTTCATTTTGCTGCGGTTGTTTGGGCTTCTGAGATCTCAGAAATTAGTTCCACTTGCGTTTCTTTGGCAAACTTTGACGCAAACAGTGTTTCTTCCACAGAAACACACACACACACACACACACACACACACACATACACACACATACACACACACACACACACACACACACACACACACA
>JAOPUH010000008.1:8393314-8412593 GCA_027123175.1 Urophycis cirrata
GAGAGAGAGAGAGAGAGAGAGAGAGAGAGAGAGAGAGAGAGAGAGAGAGAGAGAGAGAGAGAGTTGAAGGAGTCCTCCTACCTGGCAGCTCTCTGTTCCACCTGGCCGTGACCCTTCCAGACGATCACTGGGTACAGTTCACTGCGGTTGAAAGTGGGCCTGTCCTGACTTTTGCATCTTTTTCAACCCATTGGAGGATAGAAAATGGGGATGTTGTCTTGGTTTGCGGGGTATTTTTCTATTTTGCGAGATATTTTTCCAAAGTCAACCCCACCTCCCCCCAGCCGGTATATCCACCCTGAGTCTGGGGGGGTTATGGGCTATTGCTCAGATGCCCTGAGTGGCCCCTCTAGCAGGTTACTATTGATTCTGCACGAGCTGATGAATCAATCATCTCTCTCCTGCAGGTACAGAAGTATTGTGGGAAGACGAGGAGCCTGTGCCTCCTCTAACATGGAAGCACACTGGGTTCCCACTCCACTGATCTCCTCTCGTCTTCGTCCTGAGTCATTACGGCCCTCCATATATGGAAGCATGTCACACACCACGCTGCTGTGGGCCTCAGCCCACTGCCTCCGTCAGAGACAGACATGCAGCGGCAGGAATTAACTTAGTGATATTACGCTCGGTTGGAGGCAGTGAATCAAACAGCCCTTATACTGTCCCAGGCAGGCTGGAGTGGGGCTCTGCCTCTTTGAGGCTGTACATTATACAAACAAGGGGATGCTGTGTACAGATTCTATGCTTTGTTTGTCCCTGGAACTCGTTGTTTTTGTTTCTCAAGGGAACAATCTGCTCTGAAGAAACGGTGAAGGAAAACAGGTCTGTTACATGTGTTACATGCTGGGCTCTGCTCTCCCAGGAGCTTGTGTGGGCTTCTGGGTTTCATGGTGTTCAGAGTGCATATGCAGGTGCTTGATAGAGTCTCTAATCTCTACCCTATTTTAGACTGGTCAGGACTCATTGTAATTGAATTGAATTTGAATTATTTGTATTTACTTGGTGTGGTGAGGACCAGGTCAACCAAATCGTCTCCAGGTGATAGCTGATCATGTGATTGTTGCTCTCATGTTCACCTGCATGCAACCAAAGCCCGCTCAGATGTCAATACTGGTCCTCTACAAACGGAAACGAGACATTCTGAAATACTGCCTATAGATTCTGCATTCAAATGCAGACATCTATTTATAGAGAATTATATAACTGGATTACATTACAAGATGATCAATTAGCTGCTCGTCATGGGGCCATTGAATATCTTGAATAACTTTACTCCAACTAACCCTAATAACTAACCCTAACCCTAACCAACTCTTTAATTTCCATAGTGTGCTGTACAGAGATGTTTGGTAGTTTTCTGGGTTCCTTCATTTCACAGAACTCGAGAGGTACACTGAAACAAACTCAGAGCTCATAATATGCTCCCCCATTGTCAATGCTACAGGGACATTTCAGAATGAAAGCCCCGGCCCTTCTAACGCAGCCGTCCTGTTACCTGTTCTGGGAACACTGCAGCGTACAGCAGATGGGCCCTGACGCAGACTTTCACTTCGCAGCCCGTGTGACGAGCGAGGAGTGGGAACGCACAGCCAGACTTAACAAAGCCCATATGTGGTCATGGCTACGGAACACAGTTGTGTGAGAAACAATCAGGTTGATCCATCACATCAGCCAACAAGGAACATTAACCAAGCCAACGTGCTTGGGAGAAAGGAAATTGGAGCTCTGACAATGATGCATCACAGCAGCTCTGATGCACCGGAGACTAGTGGAGCATTTTATGCAAAGTACATTTTATTTAAGGAACACTGTGTATTCATTGGCCAAAGTGTGTGTGAGTGTGTGTGTGTGTGTGTGCATACTGTATATACACATACACGTACACACACTGATTCTTTATGGCAAAACTAATTTTACATTTTTGCAAATCCCATTCAGTAAAAAGGATAAGGTGCACTGGTGCAGAGAGTGACAGTATTTTGCTTTTACATCCAAAAACCTCTATAAAGAATAACATCTGACATAGATCTTTCCTGGTTCATTCCTTTCGTTCCTTCAGATTCTCTCAGGCTCACATGTGTTGGGCTGATATTGTGGAGGAGGTGTAGGCCTACAACACAAGCTGCAGTATGGGCTGAGTGGAGGGATGGCTTGGTGCTTTCTGTTCAGCTGATTCAATCAAGGTATTGAAAACATTCCTTCATGAAGCATGGGAACCAAGCCCAGTAGAAACTCAGAGAGGTAGCTTCTTCTAGAAGCTTCTTTAAAACTCAGAACTACAGGAGACACAGTGGTATGCTGCCTGTCTCCCAAGATATGTCTGTCTTTTTCTGCTGGCACCTTTGTCCATCTGTCTATCTGTCTGACAGTCTGACTATGTTTCTGTCTGTCTATCTGTCTATCTGTCTGTCTATACATCCATCTGTTTCTACGGCAGTCTGTCAATCTAGAGTCTCTAGTGTTCTTTTATAGCTTGTTTTCTTTTGGAAAAATGTCCACACAACTACATCCCATTGTTGACTTTATTTCCCTCCAGGCGTGTCATTTGTTGAGGCAATGTTTAGGTTAATAGCGGAGCCCGGCGCTTCTGTTGTCTCGTCTGCATAATGAAAGCGTGCGTAGCAGATTAAAGATGCACAAGTTAGCACAAGTTAGCGAGACGCGGTGTGCTGGTCTGCATGGATAGAGGCAGCGATGGGGAGAATATTGCCTGAGAGCGCTGTGTGGAAAATGGAGTACATAAATGAATAGCCTGTAGGAACGTATAGTGCATATCAATGCAGGTCTAATGGAACACAAGCAGCTGAGGACGGGAAACAGCTGCTGCCACCAGACACTCTGTGGAGGAGCCCGGCCCCTTGTCAGGTAGACACTCACACTTACCCTGTCAGACGCGCCTGCAATGTGTCGCCCAGCGCAGTGTAATCATGTTAAAGTTGCCAATGCGTTGCGTTGTTTCCTGTTGATGTGGCTCCAAATTAAAGGCCCACGGAACATAAAAGGGCAGCAACGTTAATGCCAAATGTACTAATCCTTCTGAAGGGAAACAAGTCTGTGATTTAATAAAGACTGTTTAAGTGGTCTTTGAAAATGTTGTTGACTTGGGAGAACTGAGAAAACAAACCCTGTTGAAGTATTGGAATTTCTGTTTCCTCTTGCAAGGTAATTAGAAGGCTGCAAAGCTAATCATCACTCACCGTTCAGAGCAGACATGCTTGAGCACATTATTGATAATGGTTACTACCACAACGTGGGATGGCAGATGGTCTGAACACTGGCAGGGAAGTCTTCTGTTGAGGAGAGCTTGTATGTCCTGGTGGAAGACAAACGTATGGTACTCATTTATATGAAACAGACCAACAGCTCAGAGGACTGCCCATGAATCAACACATTGATGTTCCTACAGGAGTTTATCCTCCAATATATACATCTGTACAGATATATATCATATATATCTTTTACTCAGAAGAACCTAACACACGTGACCTGACACAAGAGCTGAGGCCACGGCCTTTCTACTTTTATTTTGAAGCTATATTTATCAGGTCATGTTCCTCGTCTCTATATTTTCATGATAATGTAGCCCATGGGGGCTAACAGCACAAATGTTAACACCACAAACAGTGTTTGTGATTAACTTCATTAGTTTGCCATACTCCATCAAGGGTGGAGAAGATTATACAGCATTGATTGGCATTAATTAATATTGATTAGAGTTAATCTTGCGGAACAAGGGCAACATGTGAAAGCCTGGTTGCTGTCCCGTGAAAAACATTCCGATAAATATTGTCTGGTGTATTAATGATCTCACTTTCAAAAGCACAAGGAGACGCAGGCTTTCACCTGCCATGTGCTGAGAAGCCAACAGCATGAGAGGGTTGTGGTGGACCAGTGGGTTTGTATTCCAACAGCAACACGGAGCTCTGCAATGGAAGGACTTTCCGACAGAACGGTGCAGCTTGAAACAGTCGGACAAACTCATGAGAGTTTTAATCGCCATTCCAAAATAAAAGTGTTGGGTCAAAGGTGTGCTGCCGGTCAGCTCCGAGAGGTGATGAAAGAGTACAGCTTTATTTTAAATACCTATCTGTTTATAGTAGTGTGCTTTCACTTTTTTGAACCTCTTCTGGTTTATTTATTGTATTGTGTGTCTTGTGTTACACTAATCCTTACCTGCTATTTAGCCTTGCTTATGTTTTGATCATTCCAGTTCACAAACACCCACTATACTGCTGCAACGCTGTGTCAGAGTGTTTTAGCATCCTAACACAGGCTACAGCTTAGACTGCTCATACTAAAAGGGAATGTATAATATAGCCCTAAGTGGATTCAGTGACTGACATTTTATAGTATTTAATGCTAGGCCCAGTTAATCCCCTGCTGGTGGTAGAATGTAGTTCTATGAGCAATGGTTTAGGACCCTATAAACACTGAGTGCTTCACTTTCAACTGGGCAAACAAACAGTCTGTCTCTTTGTAGGCCTGCCTGGAAACATCCATCCACATGTCTTCTTTACTACACAGCCAACCATGAAAATAAAGAGAGGCTTGATTCTGAGACCAAGTATAGAAGCTCAACCAACTGTTATTTTGGTGCTCCTGTTATTTGAAGAGCTGCTGGACTGAAAAGAATCTAATTAATGTGGTGAAATTGACAGGCTGTCCAGATGTCTTCAGCGGGCTGTCAGGAACGAGGACGTAGCAGTGCGGGATCCTCGGTGAGTAGATGCGGGGTTTCTCTTGTTCGTCTATCACTGAAGCCCCATGCAAACATCCCAGCATGCTCTGGTAGTCATGTGACTCCTCCACTGCTTTTCCCATGATGCACCTTGTCAATGGGCCAGACACCTATGTTATCCAAAGAGGCTTTGCCTTATGGCTCTCTTAGCTTGAACGACGCACATCCAAGCTGCTGTGTGTAGTTCAAAATCCTCACATCTGCAACACATCCTATACTCAAAACATCCTACACACCAAACACCTATACACAACACATCTTATACACAACACATCCCAGACACCATTCATCCTATACACATCATAAACAAAGCACATCCTATACACAACACAGCACATAGATAACACATCCTGTACAAATCCTATACTCAACACATCCTATACACAACACATCTAATACAAATCCTATACACAACATATCCTATACACACCCGGCATGCAACATAACCTATACACAGCACATCCTATACTCAACATTTGAGATCTGTTCCCAACTAACATCGTACTGCTCTGCACTGTGGTCGCTCCAATCCAGCTCCATGCATCGTTTAGGACGTGACTGAATATTGTTTTGATATGTTGCCATCTCACAGACACACAGCCATGGGACGTTAATTATTCACCACATTAAGCACAGTTCACATCCATTATTAACAAGACAAAACCGAGGGGGAACGTTGGTGGGGTATACAGCGCAGCTGAGTTACACACCATGTTTAGCTGCTGAGTCTCCTATTAACACAGCCTTTAAGAGGTCATGTTTAGCTGCTGAATCTCCTATTAACACAGCCTTAAAGAGACCGCGTTTAGCTGCTGAGTCTGCCGTTAAAACAACCTCTATGAGACCATGTTTAGCTGCTAAAGCTGCTATTAACACAGCCTTTAAGAGAGAGATTTACTGAAAACATTGGTGGTCTAGGTGGGGTGTCTTTCAGTCTGTCTTTCTGTGTGTGCTTACATGGCAGCAGGAGCGATAAATGTATCCCTGAAGGATATGTTTCGTACATTATCATAACCACTGTCGACCATAATTAGTGTCCGCTGAAACATTGCAGCTGACAACATGACTGTCATGGTAATGTAGTGATCATTCACTCTGATGTTCTACCTGCATCACATACACACACCTTGGAAGGGACATAAACCTTTGAAATGTACATCCAGCAATCTGTTAGAGAGTGTCACATCCCATCAGGCATACCCTACGGCCAGATGAGTAAACATTGAAGTATTGGTAACTTATGGTCCTTATGCTCTTGTCAGACGTATAAACCCAGATGTATAATCCCATGCCTTCTTTCATTTTTGCTAAATAAAGCACTGCTACACACGATGGCGAAGAGGAGTTACAACCTGTACATGAATCAATACATGTTCTGTGTAACATAATTATGTACTGTTTTCCATGATGCAGCCTAGGCTTCTCTTGTGCTTCTTTTTAATTTACAATGTATATAAAATCAGATGGTAATGTAGTAACAGCACGGTAACAATCCATGCCGAATGATATTTACTGCTGCTAAGCTGTCAGTCGCCAAAAGAGATCTCAAATACAAGTGATCCATACTAACAAACCATCATAGCTCTACCAACCAGAAGATACCTGAAATACAAGTGAGCCATACTAACTCCTGACAAGCAATTATAACGTCAACAACAACTTCCAAGGGACCAGTTATGAGCACTGAAAGCTCGCTGTGCTTAATGTATTCACAACCATGTATTGATGTTGACTAAAAGGTAGACTGGGGAATTCTTTTGCTCAGAAAAAAAGAAGTGTTTTCCTTCAGCGTTAGGCTACTGCTTTTGTAACACCACAACCCAACAAATGCTTCATCAAGCCTAACAGAGCTTTGTCAAGCCATGTCAATGATACACTGTCATAGACCATTAGGTCCATAAGCATGAGATATTGTTTTCTCCTAAATGTCTACCAAAATCTACAGTTGAACTTGTGACTCAAACCCTTCAGAAAGAAACAGGGTTAGTGACTCTCCTTGTCTTTTTTGTAGTTGTTGACTTTCTCTAATTCCTGGAGCACTAAGGACTCCTTACAACATGTGACTCAGAACAAGGCGTGGCTCCAGTATGGTCCAGCATGTCTGGTGTCCTATAGTGTCCCTCCTCTCTGACAGCTCTGTGGATTCAGGCCCAATAAAGACCGCTGATTGGTCCAGACAGATGTCAGGTCATATGGCCTTATATTTTTGAGTGGTTTGGCACATCCAGCCCCTTGGTTAGTCTGTTAACAACTGATGCTTTGACTGCACCTGACCTCACCTGGATACACCTAGCTACACCTGACCTCACCTGGATACACCTAGCTACACCTGGAAACACCTAGCTACACCTGACCTCACCTGACCTGACCTGACCTGACCTCACCTGACCGGATTAGAAGTGATGGTGTGACGGTAAGAGTGTTCATCACTCAGCCTGGACAGGTAGAGGGTTCGATCCCCTTTGTCAGCTGCCAACCTGTTTTCACCCTGCTGCCCAACCCAGTGTGCTCTGTAATGACATGTTTGTGAATTCCCTGTACGTACCGCTGGATTAAACGCTACAAGGAGTAAATAGTCAAACACTGTAGAATTTCCTTCTGCCTCCTCGAATATTTGACTTGAGCGTGGATGCGGAACCAGCTACCCACTAATTCAATTCCATCTCTGGGAGGTCGTGCTTTCATTCTGTGTCCCCTCTCTGCCTCCCCCAAAGTACAAACATCAGATTTGCATATTTGGATAGATGTGGAAAGTTCAAAATTAAGTGGTTTAGGAGGTTGCTCTCCAAGATGTTTTTTTATTATTGTTTCAGAGGATGTGTGGCCTTCATTGAGACTTAGTGGCCATGTTTCATTAGCTGCCTGTAATGACTCATTTGGAAATCCTTAAACATTTACAAAAGGAATAAACAAACTTCCTATACCAATTAGTTATCCTTCTTTATTTCAGCTACTTCATGCTGCTAGATTAAGACATAATCACAGACTATTTGCATTATTAATATTTGTGTTGTGTTTTTCCTAGGGTAAATGTAAAGCTATTTAAGCTGTTGGTGACAAACTTTGCAAGCGTTCTCTGTCATTGATGTTGTATATTTGCTGAAAAACTACAAATGAACTCTGTGCTGATGTGCTGGGGTCAAGAAGAGCAGATGAGGCAAACCACAAATTAATCAGTCCTTTAAGTTATTCATTCAACTCATTCATCACTTTCATTTGATTGGGAAACAAAAACCTGGCTTGATTAAGCGGTTACACATCAAGTAAAAGGTGCACAAGCATTCATCAATAAGGCAATTAATCAATAAACACAACATTGTCCACACATTAGAATGTCTGAATGACATAGTGCACTAGTGGTATAACATTATCACAGCATAGATAAACGTCCAGACTATAACAGCACATATGTTATGGTAACATGTCGAGCAAATCCACAGGACAGAAGCCCCAACTTCACTCTTTAAATGTCAGATTTTTAGCCCACAGTTTGAGTTGTATTTTACACATCACCGGCTGGGAGCAGACCCTCCTGAATACTACACTGTCCTGGATTACCATCCAGGTAATGTGAAACACACATATCAGCACGTTCATCTCAACGTCAGGTCTAGACAGCACGCAGACGCTCTGCTTACCAAGTGTGTTTAAGTTCTGTGGCGGTTAGGGTGCTGTTATCTCACGCTAGCATTCTGCATAGCAGCTTCAGAAGTCACCTTGATGATTAAAGAGACTCAGTGCCTCTCTCTCAGGCAGACCACAGCTGACTACCAGGAGATGAGTCAAGTAAGCTGGAACAAGATAACCAAGTTAGAAACTAGAGCAGGCCCACAAACCTGCTTGGATTGAGTGACCTGCCCAGTCTGATGCATATTCAAACAGAATTATGGTGGTCGGCAAAGACCCTTCAAACAACCATTTGAGTCACGAACATGAATAAAAGATTACATTATGGATATGTAGCTAATAGCTGTCAGGCACGGTTCAACAGGTGTAGGAGCAGATGAGAGCCTGCCGTGTCGTCCCTTAACCCGTGACCTGAACACATGTTGTGTTTGTGGCAGCACTGTTGTTGGTTTCATTACCATGAGCTCTCCATCCTGAAGGAAGAACGAGCCGGACTCCTGCCCTCCCAGGGTGCCTCAGAGGCCTGGCCGTTAAGCGCTCCCATTTGTAGTTGCGGGGATATTGATCGCGTGCCTTAATTGTATTGAAGCCACTTGTATATTTGAATAAGATCATGGGAATGCAAATGCATTGCTGGGTACTTTCCAAGGTTTTCCCTTTTGTCACATCTCTAGCCCGTCAAGCCCTTCTTAAATCTTTTCCTCCTCTACATTTACCAATTAGATGCTGAAGTGACATTGCAGTGCTGCAAAGGGAGGCTTCTGTGTCTGTATTGATCGCTCCAGCCAAGTGGATCGTTGACTGGTGAGAGAGATGTAAAACATTAAGCATTCTCTTGATGGCATCTCAGGGAGCAGGGTGCTTTCCAATCAAGAGATGAATGGATGAGAAGGAGGATGTACTTATTGCAATGCCCTTATTGATTGATTTCTATCCTATAATATATGGGTCACAGATTAGAATAACATCACACATGAGGACACAATGAATGGAATACTTAGACTCTTTGGAACAGATGCATAGATGACTTAAAATGACAATCTATACAGTGTATACTACTATACTATACCATACTAATATATGATACTATATACTATACTACTGCATTATACTATATACTATACTGCTATAGTAATACACTATGCAATACTATTATACTATATACTATACTACGATACCATATAATATATTCTATACTACTATATATTATTGTTGAATGACTTTCAGGGCAGAGATGCACATTAATTTAATAGATTCTTAAACCTTTCTTATTTTTTGGCTTTTTGCAGATACTAATTAATGTTGCATCACTAGTGTCAATATTTATTATGACAACATTTTATTGTTCTCCCCATTTATTCTAATGGCTTGTCAAGAGTAATGAACAGCTGTTTTGGTCAAGCCATTTCCACGCTAATTCAACTCAAAGATGCTCACGCCATAGATCAGAGCCAGCCATCACCTTCTTTTTAAATGAGTATTATTCTCCATGCGGTCAATCACTCCCACCTTATGTTGTTCCAAATGGCTCCACACATTCTGGTCAATCCACCAAGTCCACTCAGTAGACAATGATGCATGTGGCAGATGCCTAGACAGCTAATGGGTGTAATTAAGAAGGAGCAAGCTGTCCAGCAAGAGTGCTCCAGTCTGATTTATCTTCCTGGCAGCCATTTCTTTCTCCTCATCGCTTCCCCTTCCCTTTCTACCTCCAGAGCTGACCAACCTGAACTGGGCGTTTTGGGTTCATTGACTACCACTTAGAGCAGCCATGACACCCTAATACCACCACAACCTCAGGGGGTTCTCCTGTGAAACGGGTCTCCAAAGTGAAGCTACAAGCGGCCGACTTGCACTTTAGCGTCTCAGCTACTGAAACATAGATGAGACTCTCTTGGCGCTTGTCGTAATATATCCCCAGCACTGTCCTTGGCTGGATGGGAACCATATAGATTTTTTTTTATTGATTATGTATTTTCTTTAACAGTGGAGGTTAAAAAGATGTGTATAGAATATCGATGCAAGATATTTTAGACTGTGAATTTTGAGGCGTATCAAAATCAGCGGCCACACCGTGCACACAGCGTCACGCGGCCTGAGACCGCGGCCAACATCTGGAGGAGGCCGGTTCCTCTGTGAGCTCACGCCCATGCGCTCCACCACGCCTGTGGAGGGAAAGCAGACTGTGACACACTGTGACGAGCACAACACACCAGAGGAGCTGCCAAACTGGGACACAACGAGACCCGCCGCTGAGCCGCTGCCACGGTGCACGTCATGCACACACGCTACATAATGTAGCGTGTAACACACGCACATGGAACCTTTAGGCACTCCGTATGCTGACAAAATGGTGGGCGGAGTACAGTGTGGAGAAATCATTTAATCTACCTTAACGTGTCTGCACATTCATTTTTCTTCCCTCATTAGTTGTGAAGCAGCACTGAAACAACAACAGGAATCAGGCTCCTTTCTCCCACTACAACATTAGGGCAACGCGGAGGAGAAATGAAGCTACTGTGTTAGAAAATGAGATTTCCGGGATAATGTGCAGCTAAATGTGGAGTATTAATGTTTGCATGCACAGTGCCTTGATGTGACTGCGGCGGACCAAACATTTCTTTTCCTTCAGGGAGGTGAATAATCTTCTGTCTCTGAGCCATGCAAAGAGAATATGAATTAATATGTTTGCTGATTGGCCGACTTTCCATGTGGCCCTGTGTGCACATGACAACAGTATAGTGGAAGTCCTCGACTCAAAGGACTGTCAACATTGACCTGCAAATGCCATTGTTGTGCTCCAGCGAGCCCGGCCCAGGTGTGTGTGTGTGCTCTGCGCATGCGTGTGCTGTGTGCGGCGTGTGTTGTGGAATCGGGGGCTTGATCCCTCAGCAGATCTGGAGTCGTCCAAACACCCCGGGAGACCGTGTGATGTTTTCATTAACCCGGGGCCTGTTTGTGCTGGTGGCCCTGGGGCCGCCACGCGCTGCGGCCCACGCACCTCCACAGCACCCAGGAGAGTTCAATCCCCGGCCCTGCAGGGGCCCCGGGTGAGGCAGGGCGGGACAGGGCCTTGTAGTAGATCAAACTGTGTGTTCCCGACTCGCTCAGGTCCACAACCAACCGCTCTCTCTGGGCCGTGGCTGGCGCCCGCCGCCCGATGGACGTGTTGCGTGCCGGTGGGTTTGACCGGAGGGTTTCAGATGGCTGCTTGTAGCGTCCCACTCCTTTAAACTGCCTTTTAGACACTTAAATTCTGCCCAGAGAAGACATGGAGGGGAGCACGGTCATGTCCTATCTCTATGCGTTCCAAAAAATATTTGGATGGCTTAGTGAATTTTAAAATAATACAATTGATTTATTTGTAACAGAACTGAGAGAATTTTTTAGGCCCATTTAAATTCTGGTTGAATTTCTTTCATATTTTCCAATTGATTCCAATGTTTTCTATTCCAAAGAAATCTTCCTTTCAAAGCTCCTTTATGTTCTTTCATATTTCCCCATCAACGGAAAGAAATTCAAATGACATATTGACAGCCTTTCATGTTTCACTTAAAGTGTGAAATAAGCTTCAATGGATTGTTGAATTACTAAATCATTATCCATCACTTGCAAACTTTATGCTGCATCTTTGATAAATCTTTATTGTGCTCTGATTGAGCAAACAATTATTTCTATATGTGAAATGTGTATTTACTTTCTGGAATAAAAATCTTTGATTAGCCATTCGTTCCTGTACTCATCAATAGTCCCATCTCTGGCTGAGTCGGGGGACCGGCCGACAAAAGGCTGCAGTGCAGACTGAGAGGAGGGAGAGCTGTGATTGTCATTTCAAACATTCATTCCTTCAACTTTCAATTTAACTTTATCTTGCGGTCTTTTATTATTGCCCTTCTCAAGCTTGTTGTAGAACAAATTACCATTCTTTGGCTATAATTGCGAAAGCCATTGATGGGTGTAAGTCTGCCTTCCTTCCTGACAACAAGCCACTGTTGCCTCAGGTTCACGCTTGGCCTGGTTTTAATTCAGGTTGATCAAGAGGTTTGCTGAGGTTATTCAGCCTCTCATTAAAGTAGGAAGAGGGTGAACCAATCACCCCTCTTCAACACACACCAAGCACTGCTATTGCTATCGTGCCAGTCTCCTGTGTCTGTCATACTTGTGCTTATCAATGATTCATCGCTGTGTCCTACATAGCGTTCTATTGTTCAGCGAGGAACATATCTGTGAAATGACTTTTTAATTCCAGGACAATTAAAATGTGTGCAGTGGTTTGCTCCCACAGTGGAAGGAGAGTCGTCTTCAATACTTAAAATAAATACCACACAACACCTCACCTGCCGGCGTGCCTCAGTGAAGTGTGTTATTTAGAAACAAATTGCCATAATTCATTTACCAAACAAGATATTCCTGAGTATTGAAGAGAAAAAATTAAATAAAGGAATCATGTGAACAACACCTTGTAACAAACCAAAACTTTTCTTAATCAGTTTTTGTTTGCAGTTAATTTAAGTTTGTGGTTATTTAAAGATGCAGTACTTGAATGTGCCCATGTCTTTTGAGTGGACATTTTAGTATTCCGAAGGAGACTTTGCATATCCTTGGAAATGAGGATTTATTTCATTCAAATGAATAGAATCCTAACCTTTGAAGAGAAAAGGATGCGGCGCTAATTCGATGTCACCAGGGGCCACCGTGATCACAGAACTAAAGGGACGTCCTCCTGCTCCGGTTCCTGCAGTGTTGAGCTCCACACTCCTCCCCCTGCACTGCGGAGGCTCCTGAACATCCTTAAAGGTTTTATGTGCCTTTTGGTTCCATTATATCTTGATGTATATTTGCTCATAATTGAACACAAACATCTATATAAACGTATAAAGGACATTGCCGAGACATAATAAGGCAGCATTCCTGTCTCCTTAGAGCATTGAATAACTTTTCAAAGTGCCAACTAAAGATATCAAAAGCATCAAATCCATTGTTTGTCTCTATTCTTCCATTGCACCCTTCCTCTTTATAACAGTTTGTTGTTTGAGCTGTAGACACCACGGATTTATCTTGTCACTGAAAAAGAAACCTCACAATAAATTGTGATATTTATCTATTAAGAAATGTGCATGCTAAAAGGAAAGTTCCAGACCCCCAAACTCCATAGGGAAAGGATTCTTCTTCGGTTCCAGTTTCACACTTTTCTCTGCGACTTTAAGCTGCTGAAAGTAATGCTCTTTGGATTAGCATTCTCATCACACAGTGAGGAAAACACACAGCTTCTCGTCATCACATTAGCATGTGTCATTGTTTATGTATTTCCTGTCCGTTGGCTGACCCAGGTTTCAAGCTCTGACATTACTGGCTCAGTTCCGCGTCAGAGCAGCACTTCTTTAACATCAGACTGACAGCTTAATTTGTACTCTCTGCCCTTTCTTTGCTTTCTCATTTTCATAGTATTCATTTAAAAACATCCTGTGCTACTTTCATGAGGCACTTAGCTTCATATGCTGAAGCAAAGGGAAGAGATGTGCTGGAACGTGCTCAGTTTGATCAGTAGTTTGCATCACTCCCTCTACATCACTACATCTGCTACAGCTACTACATCACCACATCTACTACATCCCTCCATCTACTACATCAATCCATGGAATACATCACTACATCACTCCATCTACTACATCTGCTACAGCTACTACATCACCACATCTACTACATCCCTCCATCTACTACATCAATCCATGGACTACATCACTACAGCACTACACCACATTACTACATCTGCTACAGCTACTACTTCACCACATCTACCACATCTCCTCATCTACTACATCACCACATCTACTACATCACTCCATCTACTCCAGCTACTCAATCTACTACATAACTCCATGGACTACATCACTACATCACTCCATCTACTACATCACTCCATCTACAATAGCTACTACATCACTCCATCTATTACAGCTACTCAATCTACTACATCGCCCCATCGACTACATCACTACGTCTACTACATTGTTTGCAAGAATCCATTAGCTGCAAGTAAACACTGATCATAGTGAAGACAAATGGATTGTGAATGACATTTCTATGTTTGCAATTGGATAAAAATATAATTATTATTCTTGATTACAAGTGTATAATCACAATTTAATAAATATAAATAAAAACAATGCTTCAAAAACTACTAGTAAGAAACAAGCCCTTACAACATCCATAAATGCTCATCTAACCCTCACATTTAACACCATTTGTGACAGGGGAAGCATTTTATTTAGTTAATTGTAAATGTTCTAAATATTTTCTCTCCTGTCTGATGAATGACAACTTAATGGTGAGGTATTTCTGATAGGCCACACCCACCCTGACCCAACCAACCAATCAGCTTCCTTCATGGGAGCAACGTTCTATTTGCAGAGGCAGTGAGGACACAACTCATGCAAATTGGGCAATTTAATTTAGTCACGCAGATGAAAGGAGCCCTGGCACATTAATGAGGGGAGAAAAGAAAAGTCTCTCAAAAAAAAAAGAACATCCATTTTCCACGTAGACAATCGAGTCATCATTACACACAGAAAGCCCTGACGTGCTCAATAAGTGAAGATGAAATCCGCGTTAAACTCCCCACGCAGTGCTCCTGCACTGATCTGCTCCCCTCTGAAGGGCTCTCGGGGCGGACCGGCCCGACTGCTCAGCCTCCAGTATTGATGCTTGCGGCTTTCTGGAGACGCGCTCCTCCAAACAACTTGACACTGACGCCACCGCTGGTGGGACGTGGGCAGGGTGGACACGTTACTGAACAGCAAACGTAAGGTTATCACCGGGCTGCTGTCGTCGCTAACGGCTAGCTGTTTGGGACCAGGTTGTGGAGCTAGTTTGGGAGCAAGCTGTTTCCTGGATGAGATGTTTGAGTTCATTCAAACAAAATGGCGACCTTACAAAGCTGCAATGTAACCCCGCTCTCTTCATCCGCTCTTCAGTGAACTGTAGCGACCTCTACCCAGCATGCCGTTCAGCGGTGTCACAGTTAATAGGGTCCCCTCTCAACGCAACACAGTGTTTACTTCTGGCAGGAGTAACGCACTACTAATAAATATGTAGCTCAGTAACTCACTCAACCCTCCCTTGGCTCCTCAGCTTCACAACGCCAAGTGTGAAGCTGATCAGATGAACGTTGTTGAGGAAATCAAAGGACAGATGGAAATGCATACTGAGGCTCCTTCGATTTCAGTCACTTACATGCCGTTATTTGATTTCCTTATCGGCAGTAAACGACCAGAAGCAACAAACAGAAGCTTCCTTTCAATGCAGCAGACCTGCTCCTCTGTGGCCAGCTGAATCTCATCACAAGTACTGCAGTCCTTCTCCTCTTTGGGAAGCAGCTCTCTGGGAGGAGGTGGGGAGGGAGGATGCCACTGGGCATGTTCCATGGTTTGTTTACCTCCTCTGTTTTGCTGTCTCTTAACGAAGCTGTTGACAGAAACTCTAATCACCACAACGACAGGATGTCTCGCTTCAGACACCAACGGGCCTTTATGACAGTTATGGTGAGTGACTTGATGGATGAGTAGTCTGTCTGTCTGTCTGTCTGTCTGTCTGTCTGTCTGTCTGTCTGTCTGTCTGTTCACCTGTCTGTCTTCCTCCTTGCCTGCCTGTCCACTTGTCTGTCTTCCACCTTGTCTGTCTATCTGCCTGTCTGTCTTCCTCCTTGTCTGTCTGCCTGCCTGTCTGCATGTCCATCTGTCTCTGTATATCTGTCTGTCTGCCTGCCTGTCTGCATGTCCATCTGTCTCTGTATATCTGTCTGTGTGCATGCCTACTTGTCTGTCTGACTCTCTGTTTGCCTCTGCCAAGGCCAGCTATCTAGAACAGGTTATATTGCCGCTGTGTTCACTAAACCTTACATCATATCCAGTTATAATTATTTGATTTGCCTTAGAATGAGTCTTCAGTGGAGACCAATGCCTGTGAAATGTCTGAACCCACGTTACCAAGCCAAGAGCTGTGTGTTTTGATTATGACATTGTGTGGAGGAATGTACTCATTATAACCAATCAACATAAGCACCATTTAAACACACGCCCACCACGTGTTGTTCATCGCTGCACGGCTGCAGAGCCTTTATTACACAGACCTATTCATTCATTCAGTTCTCCAAAAATCAGTGGGATTCAAACTGCCCAGAAGGAAGCTGGAGGGACAGCCCGACTCGCCTGTGTTCCGACGGGAAGGCTGAGCCAAACAGGACAGACAGCGCTGGACGAGAGAGATGAGCGGGCAGGCTGGTAGGTGGTCGGTGTTCCTGGGGCGAAGGGAAATTAAATGAAACTCCCGAAAATGAACAAGGTAAAACGAGAAGACAGCTTGAATCCGTGATTCAGGGAGCCGTGAACGGTGGTCCACCACTGTGGTTGAAACAGGGTGGAGGAGACCCAGGGTGACGTACTGCAGGGCTGCCCAGGCGGAGGGCAGGTGTGGCTTGGAGCAGGCGAGTGGATGAATAGTGAATGAGGACAGGGGAGATGGCGAGAGGCCACCACGCGCCCACGCACGCACCCAGTGTGTGTGGCAGTTTGTTCATCACATGTAGAGTCAGGACGTGTCACTCTATATCTACTGACCTCTACTAACTACTCCTTTAGTTCCTTTTGATTGGGCTTTTCACACTGAAGCATGTAAGCATGCAGTCAGTGAGTGACAGATTAACGTAGTGGTGATCCCAGCAGGGCCAGAAAAGTGTGTGTGTGTGTGTGTGTGAAGGGGGTGGTTTCTCCTGCCCGTGCTGTCAGAATTATTTATTAATGCCAATACTACTTCTCTGCCTAGTAATTACTTAAGAGTGCGCTTCAATTAGAGTAGCTAATTAGTGTTTATCATGTTTATGATGTTCCTACATCCCCATCTGTTTGTGTGTTTCTCTCTCTTTCCCTGTGTCTCTTTCTCTCTTTGCCCTCTCTCTCTCTCTCTCTCTCTCTCTCTCTCTCTCTCTCTCTCTCTCTCTCTCTCTCTCTCTCTCTCTTATATCTTCCCTTCTCCATTTGCTGCTATATGTTTGTGTCTAGCGGCCAGATGCTTTTGCCCATAATGTGGCTGTCGTCTTTAAAATGTCCCAGTGTATTTAACCGAGGCCATCCAACGCTTATTTTTTATCAATTAATTATACAACGTCATTTAATATTTAAATGAGTTAGCTTTGAAGTGTAGAAGTCATTGGGCTTATCTCGCCCTCCTAGCCACCGAGGGCATCAATCACATTTCTGCTGCTGTATTATGTAAAAACATCAGTCGACTGTACTTGCCAAGTGACTCTGAGTTTGACATACTTAGTTCATCTTCACGTCAGACGCTGTTTGTCAACGTTGTGAAGTTTTGCTCTGAGAGAAGTTGACTGGATAACCTGGCCAATAAAAGTGTTTTTTTATCACATTCTGCTCTTCTCAAATATTTGCTGTAGATTTAGAGAAACAAAATCAGGACAGAGGTAGAGGTGAAATATGACTTGATAATATTGAAAAGGGGACAGCTCCTGCTAATCCTCATTATTCAATAATGTATAATCCTCATTCTATTAGTTTTTGCCATCAGTAATATCAGCGTGTCTGCTGGTTCCATGCGGACACCTCGTGCCCTCCGGATGATAATTGCTTGTTCTGGCCCACTGGGCCACAGTACCTTCCACTCGTAATGCTAAATGCAATTATACCAGTAGAGGACATTTTGTTTTCTTAGCACCACAGTCCATTTCCTCCTAGAGGGCAACTTGAAGGAGGGAAAATAACGATCTCCTGGATTGAAAATATTGTAATATATTAGGTGTGGTATAGTTTTATTTCTTAAATCCTTTCAAAGGGTGTTGCAAGTTAAATGGTCATCCTACACAACGCCCTATTTGATTATGTATGTAGTGATGGATACATGCAGAGACTGCTGTGAAGGACTCTGTTACTTTTTAAAATGACTTTTCAAACAAGCATATGTGAGATGCAGCTAGTTTAGTCTCGAACCACTATAACCAGGTAGATACTGGGAGGAGTGGTAATAATGCTATATAAAATTTTGCAGTAGTATATATGTACTTTATATAGTATAGTAGTGGTAAATATGCTATAGGTACTATGATATTTACTAGTAGTAGTAGTAAATGCAATATAGGAGTGGCAATACGCTACATGTAGCATAGTGATGGAAAACAATACTAAATATAGCAGTGAGAGCCACCATTGATTCATTTGCTGGGCTCATGTGTGTACCTCAAACTGTGTGTTTCATTCCCAGTTGAACCGTGGCGTTCTGGGGAAGAACAAGGTAACTTTGGCCTCCAGTACAATGGATTGTGGATTCTGTCTCCTGCGTAGCTGGGCGTCCATCATCGATACTCAGCGGCCCCCTGGGAGGGCTGCTGAATAGAGGAGGCCCAGGCTAAGCCGCTGTTATTAAAATGTCCCTGTTGTGTATAGATATCTGTGAAGAGCAATGACAAAATCGATAGCTTTACCTACTAAGATGCTATTTTCCCTCTCCATTGTCAAACAGGGGGTGGGACAGTGGCAGGAGAGAAAAAGAAAAGGAAGTAAAATGACTCCCTGTCTGGTGCTTTTGCATCTTGGGGGGCTCAATTTATCTTGAGTCCCAAAATAAAGAAATTGCCCCCCTCCCCCCTGTTGCCTTGAGCCGGAGAAATAAACAGTCAATATGTGCTCCCGGGGCGGCCAGAACCGCTTGCATAAATCAAGCGGCGTACACCTGTCCTCCGCGCCCGGCGCCCGGCGCCCGGCCCGGAGTCACCCAGCAGTGTGGCCACACAGGCCTCTCCCTTCCTCCCCCATCCTCCCCCGTCCTCCCCCATCCTCCCCCGTCCTCCCCCCTCTCCCAATCGATGCACCAGGGGCCGGGTGGCGCCGCCGGCCTGTTCACAGAGCC
>JAOPUH010000008.1:8503665-8516149 GCA_027123175.1 Urophycis cirrata
TGTGTGTGTGTGTGTGTGTGTGTGTGTGTGTGTGTGTGTGTGTGTGTGTGTGCGTGTGTGCGTGTGTGCGTGTGTGTATGTGTGCGTGCGTGCGTGCGTGCGTGCGTGTGTGGTTTCAGGTGCAGCGATGGGCGAGCCCTGTACTTTGATGTGTGTGTATCCATGTGGAAGGTTGTGGAAGGCTGACATGCATATGTGTGGGACACACCTGCTCCACATTCTTCACCCAAAGCCAACACTGCAGAGTTCAAACGGAGGCAGGTCGCTGTGTGTCTGGGAATTCAGGGGCTGGAGTGAGCCATGAATTCACCTGCTTTACAACGAGTGAAATGATGCCCTGGTTCTATTGAAATAAAGTCAACTTTTAAAGCTCTCCACCATGGAGAGGAACGAGGCTGTGAGGCCGTGCTGAGGTCCGTCCTCAGGTTTGGTCCTCCGCAGACCTCTGGAATGTATATACGGTAATAAGCATTATTACACAGTATTAGCATAGGGGTTAGGCTTAGGGTTAGTGTTAGGGTTAACTAAGCCCCATGAAATACTATATTAATTAATACCTTCGCTAACATGAAAAGCATTACAAACTGTTTGCTGAACAGATGAGTAAACTGTCAATGATCTGTTAGTTAAACCATTAACTAATGCTGATAATGGTTAATTAACGCACCCTTATCATAACGTGTGACTAATTTCACCAATATCACTATTGTCAATACGGCGTGAAGCCGTATGTCTGTCTGTCTGTCTGTCTGTCAAATGCAAAGTTAATGATTACAACGATAACAGGAACGATCATGAAGGCATAAACCCACTGGATTCCTTCAAGCCGGATAACAAGGCAGTAAACCCCGTCGTTTGGAAGCGACTCCAGCCGCATCTCAAAGCTCTGCTGCTGCGTGAGGGACACTCGCTGGTGGCCGCTGAGCTGCGGCTGTAAATCACTCGCTTGCTTTCAGCTGCAGAATATTATCTTTTCACAACCACTGATGTTGAAAGTAACCATGATGTGTATCCATATAAAAAGATCATAAACATTTGACAGGGCGTTATAGTAGATTCAGGATCTTGTGAATTACATAATATGACAAGGGACAGCAGTATGCCTCTTGTTGACAAGTAGATAAAGTAGACTAGGGAACTCAACCGCTATAAGATATGCAGAGCAACAGTGTCATTGTTGACAAGGTCAAGGAGAGATGCTGCTGCATCAATCTACACCAATCATCAACACACATATTTATGTACACACATTACAGACCAAAATGTTGTGAAGGAGGAACATTTGTTCCCCAAACCCAAGCAAGAATATGACAGTAATTACTGGTGATTGGTGTTGACAGTGTATCTTATTTTAACAGTGCAGATGTGAGGGCGTGACATCTGGTTCCGGTTAGAGATGTTCCACGCTGAACCCAGTCCTTGGACGTATTTCACAAGTGTGTTCCCAGTGTCCTGGGGCTTGTCTTGCTCCCAGCGGGACATCAATGTCCTGTCCTCTCAGTCCTCATCTCCATCCTGCTCCAAACAGGAGACTGTGGACCTGCGTTCTCAACAGGAACACACGATGACAGGACAACACATGACCCTGAAACCCACAAGAAAATGAGCTAAACAATTAGTGAGTCACGAGCTAAATGTGATGAGGGAAAGTGATGAGTTTAGTGTGACTTCATCATTAAATAAGTAAAATATGAAGTATGTGAAAAATCATGACATCTTAACCGAGCACATAATAACGTTGTGATTATATTTCATAATGATCATCATCCAGTTTTACGTGTAGAAAAAAAAAAATCGCATGTGAGGATATAGGCTAAAGAGCTGCTGACAAAGAGTAGACCTTCACAACATGAAAGTGAACGTGATATCTCCAGAGGTCAGGTCCTGTACAGCTGGCCCCCACGCGACGTGCATTCCTGCATCGCTCAGAGCCACTGCCCTGCTGGACGCCTGGCCTCCAGGGACACAGACTGCGCATCAAAACACAAACCAAGTTACAGGGGAAGAACACGAGCCACTCATCACAACACACCCCGACACACTCTCCGTTGACAAGAATTCCTCAACAGTTGGGAGGACCCGGTTGTTCTGGTGGATGACGTATGAATGGACATTGCATTAATGATTACATCTGAGCTCCACTTCCAAAGAAGTAATGTGCGTGTAATTTATAGACCAATTACTGTAATCAGGCTTGATGCAGGGCGAAGGGCATAACACTGCCATACACAAAAGAAGGCCTATGCTTGGCAAGCAGTTTGTGTACAGCAGTAGGCCAAATCAAGGGTGGCTTCGAAGACAACGGCGTGTGATCGTTTGTGTGGCTTGTCATGCCGGGGATATCAATGGGTTCATCTGGATAGTGTTGTGCAAACATTATAAATCAAAATGATTGCTCGAGGTAATTGGGTCATTGTCTGAAAAGGGTTCATCTCCCTCCCATCTACGCCAAAACCCTGTCCTGGAATCACCTTGTGTCCAACACAGTTTCACTGCAATCAATTCTACTTTCTTTGAGTTTCCGCAGCTGGCAATGTGGTGAATCATCAATGAAAAAATGTGTATTGTAGGCATGGCCACTATCACAGAATTATAATTATATTATGATGATATTATAGTGCTAAGGGTTATGTGATGTTGTGTAACATGGGGCTGTGAAGACAGTAACTATGATTACACTGGTAGCCAGGCTGTACAAATACACACACACTCTCACACACACACTCAGTCTGTCTCTGTGCCCCTCTCTCTCTCTCTCTCTCTCTCTCTCTCTCTCTCTCTCTCTCTCTCTCTCTCTCTCGGTGTGGTTGCCATAGCTCCCTCCTGAGTTCTTTCCTGCTGAGGATTCCAGTGTTGACCATTTCAGTTATCAGTGAATTATCCCCAGTAGTCACATCATATAAGATACACCCCGCTCATCTGGACCAACATCAAAATATAAAAGGCAATGTGTTATGCGTCATGCGTTTTCAGACAGATATAGGCCGAGACCAAATTATTATATTTCAGTGCGTTTTGTAGTATGGCTTGAAACAAACTGGGCCAATGAGCTCAATGTAACAATGAATGTAATGCTTATAACCACCACTAGATGGCTCTATGAACCATGACATGTCCACAACTGAAGTGAGCAGGATGTTAGCGACGCATTACAAATAACATTTTTTTAGAAAAACGTAGCAAACATTCAACTAAAATATTTGTTGAGGTTATAGTATTATTTTAAAGGTAATATCAACGATAACGGTAACAATAACGGTATTTGTTATGTGCATTCTAAAAAGGCATGCCGCGAGCGCCTCTCTCGCGGTGCATTATGGGTAGTGAAGTCTTCAAACTACAAACATTGATACTAGTTTTTTTCCCCTCAACAGCCGCAGCGGCGCTGCTGTTTCCATCAACAACTCCTGGTACCAAAATGAGATTTTCCGGTTTGTGACTAAAAGCATAAAAAGTTTTCACCCGGGATTTGACCAAACGGGTTCCATGAAGACATGACACAGCTTCTATGTCTATATTCTTCTGCAACTGATGTCCGAGGAGAAGAACAGTTGGAGGAGAACAAGGAGAACCAGAGGTAAGCGCTTCGGTCCCCGGTGATGGAGAACACCTCCATGCACACAGCAGCCCAAAGTTAAGTTCCCAGGTGAGCAGCCTATCTAACGGCCTCACAGACCTGGTGCTGCAGGCTGCAGGGTGGCTCACACACAGAGCTCCGTGTTCCGCCTGATGCTCTCTCTGATGCTCTCCTCTGGAGACACCAGGAACACAAAGGACGGCCTGCGGGGAGAGGAGAGCGGGATGAGGGCTGAAGACGCGTCGCTTCTGGTGCAATGTGCGTTTTAAACCCGTTTGGTGTTGTGCATGGACGTGGAGCCCCGGGGGAGGACAGGTCGTCTGGCGGTCGGGTGTTCTGGTTGGTGGGCTGCTGGTCTGGTGGTGTGGTGGTCTGGTGGTCCGGCGTGCAGGGGAGTCTCTGCAGAGCCGGGATGCTGCACTCCTCGGGAGGACCGAGCCGGGGAGAGCCGCTGCAAAACGCGATTGGTTTGCAGCACGACTGTAAAGTGTTTAATACTGTGTTTCATTAAAAAGAACCTGGCGTTGGTACTCCAGCTCGTTATGCATTACGGACGGCAGGTTCTCCAGTGATCCCCTGGCTGGACAGCCTCCCTGTTAGGGTTCGACAGGCTGGAGGCTGAACACCACGCGGTGATCGTACACTGCCTCTATACCAATACATGAACACATCTCTGACGTGAACACTCCGTTTGAGTTGAGTCCTGTGTGTGTGAACGGAGGTATCGACACGGTCTTGCACGTGCATCAGGTCCAAGGTGTCGTCATATTCCAGTTATCGTTGATGTATATTTTGTACAGAACAGCTGCCAAACTAATGTCCATCCTTATGATCTGCCATTGGATCGCTAGTTACTTATATCAAGGGCAATATTTGAAAAGTAATCGACATGGACACGTTATGTATGTGGTATTCTTGAATTATTAACAAGGCCCATCTGTGTTGAGTTAACAAATACAACTTCATTTGCCTGTTTCATACAGGGGATTGTCAGGAATCTCTTAGTATTTGACAATCCATTTTTATTATTTTTGGCGGAATCGTCTCCAACTAGGCCTTTTTTAAAGGTTCTCCTCTATAATACATAAATGCAACGGTGAAGAACCCTTTCTGCTGGATCAACACCCTTGAGAGCCAGCTCAGAAGGCCCAGTTAGACCACGTAGCAGGACGGCTCCCATCCGGAGCTTACTCTGTAACTCTGAGTTAATGTTCCATCACCAGGGGACTTCAGCCTGGTCAGAGAGGCTGAACTACCCCAGAGGACTGAAGCCCAAACTCAGAAGTCGAAAAGGAAGTAGACACACACACACGATTAACAATTACCTATTTATGAGCACACCGCGTTGCCAGTGTTTACTGCCATCTAGCACAGTCTCAGGAAAGGTCGGAAAGGTGACGAGAAATGTGGGCTGTGGTGAAAGTGGGCCGCAGGTCCCTGTGGTGAGCAAGGCTTTTCTGGGACAAGGGTGGTGGTGACGCTGAGCTGGCCTGTTTAGGGAGACGGCGCCCAGACCCACCGTGCTGCAGCGGGCTGGTGGCTGCGCATCTGCAGAGCCGCATCCACAGAGCAAAGGTCTGCCGTCCCAGAGCCCGGCCGCCGCCGGGATCCGAGTCCAGCTCTGGAGTTCACGTGAGGAATCAAGTCAGGTCGGTCACGCCCGTCTGGGTCTCGGGCCGTGGAGTTTGGACACCTGCCACTCGAGGACGAACTGCAGGTATTTCTGTGTGCTCGTCGGGGCCTCTGCTGTGGATGTGTGTCGCGGAGGTGGCCGGTGGATGTGTGTCGCGGAGGTGGCCGGGGGATGCGTGTCGCGGAGGTGGCCGGTGAATGCGTGTCGGGGAGGTGGCTGGTGGATGTGTGTCAAGGAGGTAGCTGGTGGATGTGTGTTGCGGAGGGTGCCGGTGGATGTGTGTCAAGGAGGTGGCCGGTGGATGTGTGTCAGAGGTGGCAGGTGGATGTGTGTCACGGAGGTGGCCAGTGGATGTGTGTCAGGGAGGTGGCCGGTGGATGTGCGTCATGGAGGTGGCTGGTGGATGTGCGTCGCGGAGGTGGCCGGTGTTTGCGGGCCGAGTGTGACTGTCAGGGTTTGTCTCAGCTGAGCTGTTTGTGCCCAGAAGTCCTCCAGTGTGAGCTGCTATTTAAAGAAGACACCAGCAGGCCAGCTGCTCCCGTTTCCGCTCTTGCTGTAATTGAATCATCGCTGGTAAAGTGCAGCGTTCAAGGCTGTGCGTCCCGCAGTAGATTATACAGTCGGAACTCTGCAATCTGCCTCCAAGAGCTCCGTGTTCCTACCTGATTGGCGCTCACTGACGCTTCCCAGCCAGAACCCACTGTGTTCTCAGCTCCAAGTGGTGCGAGACCCACCACAGCTTCTGGTTTGCAGCCGCAGAGAGGAGGGAGAAGGCAGGCGTCGCAGAAGCTTTATTGATTTCAGTATAAGGAAGCTTTGTATTGCCTGAAGTCCTTGTCGAGTTTGGCGACTTCCACGAAATGCAAGCCTTAATAATGTAGTAAAAAGCACTGAAAGCAGAGGAGATGGATGAACTGTCTCCGTCTTGCTGATGAAATAACGGCCAACGGCTTGCGGGGCCATTAGCCCCCATAGTCCTCCGGCCATGTTACAATGTAGAGGAAAACTCTGAACCCTTTAATGATGCAGTAAACCCTGTCTTTGACAAGAGCTCCTGTCTTTATCTGGAACAGTTTGGAGAGAGTTGGCTTGAAAGAGGAACTAGGCCATTGATATGTCTGTACATGGGCATCATACAGAGGAGGTTGACGTGTGTGTGTGTGTGTGTGTGTGTGTATATATATATATATATATATATATATATATATCTCAATCCCTGTTTCCCTCACAGCCATTGTCTGTGCCAGAGATGTTACATTGAGGTGGGATATTTCTTTCTGGTGTAGAGAGATCCTCTTGTTCCTCCTCTGAGTCATCCTACTGAGGCTGTGGCCTTGGGTAGGAGTTTCTAACAACCAGTGATACCACCAACATCCCCGGCCAGGACGCGTACCCTACAGGAGTGTTTGTCTCTTTGACTAGAAGACCAAACCGCTGAATGTCTTTGATAGCCTCAGCCTCCCACCACTTGCCGTTCTCCTGTCGACGCTTTTAGCCCAACGCAAGCCAGGCGGCGAGCGCAGTAATACACTGGGACAGCTCGACAAACGCAAAGGCAGCGGCCGGCGTCTGGCAGCGGAGGCGCGTAGTATTCCATGACTATGGCCGGTGTCAAGTGAGGTGTTGAAGGACATAGTGTCTTCTAGAGGCGCCATGTCCTCAAAGCATCGCAGATCTGCTTTTGGCACGTGCAACAGGACTCATTTGTGACGAGCCTCTCTGCTGTCTGCTGGTTCTCCTGTTTGTAGGTGCAGGCCCACTAGAAGGTTCTTGGCTTTGTGGTGCTCAGCTCGTCCTGTTTAGCCGCTCTGGAGGCGTTTTGTTCAAATGTCAATCTCCTCGGTCCGTTTTGCCAAGAAGAACCCATCGCGTTATCTGAAAGGCTAGCATACAGCAGCAACTCGGTGGCCAGGGTGAAAGCCTGTAAGTCTGACTGAACCTTATCTTTGCAGGGAACAAGTGGACAGAGTACAGAGGTGGTCAGCTGATATGGTGCACCTGTGCTGGGTGGGCCAGCAGGCTTCATAAGGTGTACCACATCCTCCTTGCTCGCTTCCCACAAAGGCTGGCTGGCTTCCGATTTTCCTTCCTTTTGGTTTGGTTTTGTGCCTTTTGCTTTAGTGTGTGATAGTGTTGGTTGTGTCTTTTGGGTTTAGACTTGTGGAGTATCCTACAGCACATATTCCACTGATCCATACGCTGCACAGATACCTGTTATATTCTAACCTGTCCTTCCTTTAATGTGTTGGCTTCTCTGTTGCCGTCGCTGAGTCTGCTGGTTGAAAAGTCTTTTGGTTGAGTGGAGGGTCATCGAGCCCAGTGGGAATGTTTCTCTGTTCTCATGAGGAGAGCAGGTGAGGTTTTGTTTCATGATGTGGCAGAGACATGTCTTTTTGATCTTGCTGTAAAGTGATTTATGTAAGATTTGGTGCCGGTTGCTTATTGAAAGGGTTATTCAGTCCCCTGGTGTTGCAGCGTTGTGTGTTCACCAACAGAAAGAGTTGTGATTGTTCAAACTGGAAATGGGCTGATTGGGTGGTGTTGGTCACGGTTGGGTTTGGCTGCGTCTGAACCTTTGGATTTATCGGCCCTGATTCAGAGCCCTGTGATGTTCCCTTACCTCAACCTGTCGATTGGCTTGCTGTGGAAGGCCTTGATTGGCTGGTTGTGGAAGCCTCATGTTTGCCACTACCGCTTGTGGAAGCCTTGGTTTTGCTGGTTTCATGGTCTCATTGTCAGAACCCTTAGCTGTGGCCCACTTGTGTTAAGAAGCCTTGGTTTTGCTAGCGCCAAGTCAGAACCGCAGGCTTTGCATTGGGTTCTGAATCATTAGCTTTGCTGGTGTCGGGTTCAGAACCAAAAGTGTTGCCTGCATCGAATTCTGAAACTCTAGCTTGCTCAGTGTTGGGTTCTGAACCACTGCCTTTGTCAGGGTTGGGTTCTAAAACATTAGCTTTGTCATGGTTGGGTTTTAAAACACTAGCTTTGCTTGCGTCAGTTTCAGAACAGCTTTTTCCTGAGTCGTGTTTGGATGGTTTGTTTCGCCTGCGTCGTGTTCAGCGCTGTGAGGTTTTCCTGCATTGACTTCAAAACAATTGGAATTGTTTGTGGATGGTGCAGCACTTTTGGAATTGTCTGAGTCTGTGGTTCTCTCCAGGGGGGACAGACTGCCCTCTGTCACTCACGTTCCACCCATCCACCCATACATTACTCAACACTTATCATGCAGATGTTATATATATATATATATATATATATATATACGTGTGTGTGTTCTTTTATTACACATCTTTGTAGAGTACCTGATTCAGATTTGTCTACAGTTCTGATCGTAGATTTACAGACGCAGTTCCAACGGTAGAATCGTAAAAACTCTTTTTTCTTGTGAAGCTATACAATTTATCACCAAAATCATTTAGTTTCAAATTGCTGATTTCTTTAGTGAGGCGACGTGTAATTAGTGGGATAGTGTTCAGCTAGGTGGCCATTATTGGGAAATAAATGTCATGACAAACAGACAGCCAGACAATTAAACCTACTGCACTCAGAGAAGCCAGAGTTGACCCTCTTCCTACACGTGTAGGAAGAGGGTCAGCTCTGGCTTCTCCTTTTAGTCCAGTTCTCTGTAACCCTGCTGGTAAACGGGTGCATGAGGAACCTGGCGGGGGGACATTATAATAGAACAATGGTCCTGTGTCCACAACACGCACTGTAGACTGTGGATGCGTGTTTGTAATATCTGCACAGACTTATAACATTGGTTACTTCTGCTCACCAAACAGAGGTCAGTCCTGTTCTATGAAACACCTGAAAGGTTTACTGAGCTATTCTTGATCATATAAAAATACCTATTATGTTATGCTTTTGCATGGCAAATATCATAACACTCATTCATTAAGAATGTTTTAATGCTATGTTTTGGATTAAAAACAAGTTAAATTAATCAATTTGTAATGACACATAGAAATAACAGTTTTCACTATATATAAAAAATATGTATTTTTTAAATATATGTACTGTATATGTATGTGTGTGTGTAAGTGTTCTGTCCTTCCCACTTCCAGATTGCCACAGTGTTGAGATGCACTAACGTTCCCTCTCTGAAATCAGAGGTAAAATGTTTGCCTTGAGCAATGTCATTGCTGACGGGAGAGAGCAGAACAGATTGAACAGATAATTCACACCTTGGCAAACATCTTCCAACGCAGTGTCAGCTAATGAGGCTGACCCGGGCCCCGGGTCTCAGACCCCAGCCTCTTGGACCAGGTTCTGACCGGGAGCAGCCGGACTGCTGTCGGTCTTTTTCCCAGTTTTTTACAGGCAGACATGGGAAAACATGTTTGTCATTGTTAAGCATCATTTTATTATAATAATCCCTCAGCCATGTTGGGTCCTGTTTCATATTAAGGTTAGGGTAGGGCATTAATTTAGAATAATTCTTTTTCATATTTGTTCAAATTCTCTTTACATCCTGTCAGTAATCAATGAATCAGATACTGACAAAGAACTAATAATACATCTGGCGCATCGGGCTGTCACTGGCCTTTAGTATCAGCCTGTTTTTCAATGCATTTCATTCTAAATGAATTGACTGCCCATCACTGGAGTCTTCCACTTGTTGCTAAAGCTAGCAAGCTAGTCATGTGTTGTGGGGGAGGGGCTTTGGAGGGAGGCCTGGTGGGAGGGGCGGGGTTCTGCTGGTTTGATGCATTCAAAATCCAGCTCCCTCTGGCTGGTTCCTCCAAATCACCGTCCCAGGCTTCAACAACATGACAGCCCTGCATGGAGCCATGTTGGAGCCAGGGGGCGCTGGGGGGCAATGACTTCCGTAAAAAATCACCACATTTTGGCATTCTCTCTCTCTCTGTCTCTGTCTCTCTGTCTCTGTCTCTGTCTCTGTCTCTGTCTCTGTCTCTCTCTCTCTGTCTCTGTCTCTGTCTCTCTCTCGCTCTCTCTCGTGTGTTTCATTGTATGTTTAATAGCATACCAAGTTATAGCAGATCTCTGTATCTTAACGACATTAAGAATAGCGTTTGCGTTCTGCACTTGCTCCTCTGATAATCTGTGACTGTGATCCCTGGGTACTCTGTGCTAGAGCCAGACCTACCGTTCCTTCTGAACTGTTCACAGTGCTGTTCTCTAGAAACTCCTTTACCTCTAACTTCCCTCATTTACTCTGAAAGTCTTCCACGACGTGAAGTATGAGTGGTCTCTGGTTACACGTGGAATCAAGTCCCTGAGCGCCGGCCCGAGCGTGTAAATATTTAATGGTGTTTCTGCTAGTTAACAGGTTTGCGTTTGAGTCCATTGGTCCTCATGAATGTTTGATCCTTTGAGCAAGGCTCGCTATGAGAGCGTTGCACCGCTAACCGCTGCCATGCTGTACATGTTCTTTGTGTGTGTAGCCGGCAGAAGAGCTAAGATGGGCGTAGCTGACCTCCTCAGACTGGTGGAGGCCTGAGACACCGCCCGCTGCTGTGAAGGACCTCCTCTGCCACCCCCACCCAGATGACTTTCTCCAGCGTACGTCTCCACCTTCACACAGACACACGATGTTAAAGTAACTCCAGGCTCCAACCTGGATGTAGAACTGGAGATGGTGCTTCACGCTGGTGGCTTTCAAAGATGTAAAGCCATTGTTGGTGAATACGAGCCCTTCTGAGGCTGATGCCACTGACAATACGTGAGCTGAAGCTCTCCATCTGCACGTCATGAAGCCCGTGTCGGTGTGTGTGTTTACCTTGACCGTTTATCTCAGAAGACCTGCGCTCAGCGTCACTGAGGGCTGGCGGTGAATGGCTCCTCTGAAGAGTTTCCCCTGCAGGCTGATCTCCCTTTGTGTTTTATCTTGCAGGACCCGTGGATCGGCGTGCTTCAAACTCTGTAATGGAAAATCGCGGTGAGTTGCCCGTCTCTGTTTGCGGTTTTGTGTTAAGTGCACAGAACCGTGACGTGTTTATAAGAACCATCTGACCCGGAGCGTTTTTATGGGCCACTCAGAAATACACGCAGCGACCCAGTGGGCTTTGGCCGCTGGTTACGGAACCAGGCTAACCAATCCCTAAATGTCTTCTTTTTTTTATGAACGCTATAAAGCTGTCTTTGACTCCACGTCTCTGACAACATGTCCTCCTTTGGCAGCCCAGCAATGTTGAATGTTGTGTGGGCGTCTGGATGTGTGGTACGCCTGTTTGTCTCACTCAGCCTTTCCTGCACGACGGAGCCGCCTGGCCCAGTCTGCTATCCAGGTCAGGCCAGCAGGTTCTGGGCTCGTGTGGGTTGGCCCAGCTCCCTGTGAACGGCAGCCTGGCGTGGAGGCTCTATCTGGGGCACGGGAGAGGGGAGCAGAGAGCGCCCAGCAGACCGATGGCCGGCTGGGAAGTCGTCCGTGGTCAGAGCTCTGAAAGCATCCTGACCTGCTGCTCTCACGGTCTGAGGAGGGGTTGATCCAGAGGTTTCTAAAAGCGCAGAAGCCTCCGGTATTTAATGGCGCGTGCGGCCGGGGTAAGTTCCCAGCGAGACTTCTAAGGGCCAGCCCGGCCTGCTGTTGGCACGCCATTGGCCGAGGGAGCGAGGAACGCCTTCCGGGACCGCCTCCCGCCGCATTCGATTGGCCCAGGCCGGCGTCCGTTCCGTGGTTCTGTGACCTTCTTGTAATGTCTGGCTGTCCATCAGGAAGGTCTCACATCCACCAGATGCTACACAGGGATGCTACGCCTCTCCCAGAGAGCGCAGTCTCTCTGCGGCTGTCCTCCAGGCATGGGGGCCTCGCTGGAGGTGGAGTCCTGTCCTCTGCAGTCCTCTGCACATCGCGGCTGAGGAAGCCCCCTTTCATTGCCACGAAATTCAATTAGAGTTGCAGGAGACTTTTATTGGAAGTCTCTTTGTCTTTATGTCCCGTCTGTTCACTCAAGGCTGCGCTGGGGAACCATGCAGATGTTTAGTCTGTCAGGGTTCTTCACGGTGGAGTGTCCTCGTTTAACTCTTGACCTGAATCTGAGTGTTGGGGTTGGACAACGTATAGCATGGCCTACAGACACTGCTTTGTTTCTGTCTATACACACACACACACACTCACACACACACACACACACACACACAAACACTGTTGTACACATGCATGTTGAACAAATGCTAGAACAACAGGGACATTACTCTGACAAAACAGTTCACACACACAAACACAGACTACCCATAACAAATTAAAAACATAAGCAGTCTCCTCCACTGGAATGGTAGGAATCTACAGTTTAATGCTGACCTGCACTGGAAGC
>JAOPUH010000008.1:8540441-8545441 GCA_027123175.1 Urophycis cirrata
TCTGCAGGCTGTGTATCTAAAGGATGTGTCTCTGCAGGCTGTGTGTATCTAAAGGATGTATATCTAAAGGATGTGTCTCTGCAGGCTGTGTATCTAAAGGATGTGTCTCTGCAGGCTGTGTGTATCTAAAGGATGTATATCTAAAGGATGTGTCCCTGCAGGCTGTGCATCTAAAGGATGTGTCCCTGCAGGCTGCGTGTATCTAAAGGATGTGTCCCTGCAGGCTGTGTATCTAAAGGATGTGTCTCTTTAGGCTGCCTGTACGGCTGGGGCATGGGCACCAACCTCCAGCTGGGCACGGGGGAGGAGACGGACGAGTGGAGCCCGGTGAAGATGCCGGGCAAGCAGCTGGAGAACCGCAGCGTGTTGATGGTGTCCAGCGGCGGTCAGCACACGGTCCTGCTGGTCAAAGACCACCCCCAGGAGAGCTGATGGCCGCGGGGGGCCGAGGCTGGAGGAGCGGGCCGGGCCGCCCTGCACGGGGGCCGCCCGGCACAGGGTGTGGACCGAGGGGAGCTGGGGTCCCAATGCTGGGGGGGCGGGTGGTTGGGGCAAGAGAGTGATGGCAGAATCCATTCAGAATCTCCATTTAGACCATGTCATGACGAGAGAGAGACTATTTTTTTAAATCTAGATTTTTGTTTTGTTTTTTATTGACAAAGTAAGAGCAGGGTTGTTTTATGGCATTTTGATCTTTTAGGGGATTTGTATATGTAAGTAAATTAGAGCTCGGATTTGCAAGCCTTTTAAGGATTTCCCCGGCTTTGAACGCTTTAAGGTTTTTCATTTTCTTTAAAGCAATACATTTCTGGTTCTCCATGGGCTTCGTGTTGAGAGCCAAGTTCCATAGAAATGTTTTTTAAGTGTGACTGTTGAGTTCCACGCAAGCCCTGCGGCTGTTTGGTGGGACATCTCGGTAACTACTGTATCTCTTGCTTGTCCTCTGGAAATAAAGATGTCATTTTAATACCGGCATGGCTGTGTCTTTAGATTGATGCCCCCGTTTTATCTACTGCTACTTCTGCCTTTTTACGGACACAAATCCTTCGATATTACAAGAAAATGCCACCCGTGTAGACCTCTCTTCTGCCAATCTGGTCGTTTTTTTTTAAAGAAGCATCCACATGAGTTTTTAATCAAAGGCAGTCTTTCGGCTGGCTGGAGGCGCGGCTCGGGTGTGTTTCCCATTAGCCCTGCATCGTGTTAGTCGCTGTCTGCGTGTCAACGTCAACTTCTGCGTGTTCCGCTGCCTGCGGACGAGCGGGACGGAGGGAGCGTCACCTGCTCACCTGGTAACCTGCGGAGTTCGGATCGTTCGTCTGTGGGTCGGTGTTTCTACTCACGCCAGCGGGTGTATCTCGTGTGCATGTGACGTATTGTTTGTTTGAGCTATTCCTCACTTAAATCTGATAAATCGGCCATTACATGCATGCACATGGCCCTCGGCTCCCTGACCGCATAGTGGCTCTGATGCCCCAGCCAGCCACTAGTGGTTATTTGATCGAATTCATATTTGCCCTTAATGATCTGGCAAAAGGCCGAAACAATCTCTTGAAGGACACAGTGCGAATTAGTGGAACTAGATTATTCTCCAGTCCTCCCAAGCAAGACTTGTGATTGGGAACGCTCCTCCATTAGTATGACACTCTTGTCGTTTCATTGTCCAGGTTTTTTTGTGTGCTGATTTTCAGTCCTCCTTTATAACACAAATCTGCTGTTTATTTTCCGTGTCCGACCGCATCCCGGCCATATTGGGCCTTAATCATCTCTTCTATATGCCATTATTCCGGCAACAAATCTCAAGCGTATAAATGTAAATCAAAATCACTTAGGGATGCAAATGACGCCACTAGTGAGCACTTATGAGGGCCGTGTTTTTGTGTTGGTACCTAATGTGGAGCACAGCGGGGGGCGGCCGGCTGACGTCTCCGCTCTCCTCACGCTGGGAGCCGTGCCTCGGAGACGGGAGGCTCTTCGTCATCAGGTAGGTGGTGGACTATCGCCCAGCTCTTGTGTGTGTGTGTGCTGTTTGGGAAACGTGTATGTAGTGAGGTCTCCCTGGCAGGGCACGACGTGGTCAATAACAGCCCTAGGAGATAAACGAGTGCAAGGTCCGTATTGTATTCGGTTTAACCGGCCAGAAAGAATTGGAAGACAAAATCGATCAACATGATAATGTAGGCCTATTACAGATCTTCGGTAAAAACCTGTTACAGTAGCCAAATTGTTTTATTGAGTTGCTTTATTAAGTTTCACCGTATAATGAAAAACCAATCACATCTTAGTCTTGATAATATGCATAATCTCTGTCATGAATTATGCATCCAGCAGGCTGTTCTGCAGCCCTTTGACACACAGAGGCCACCATTTTTCTTTCACAACCCACCCCTGAATGGATGCCAGAGTAGCCGATTCCAATCTGGAGATATAAATTCCCAATTTGAATGTTCCATTTAAATGTACCTAATGTGTCCGTGCGTGTCATTCACCTGTTTTCGGTGCCAGTGACTTGAAGCAGCATCGCTCTCTGAGTCCAGCGCGTCCCAGCGTTGGCGGAGACGAGGACCAAATCCAGTGATTACTGAATTACATTCAGAAGATTTAAAATGATGCTCTCCGGCGCCAGCGAGATATGATCAGAATCAGAATTCGATTTATTGCCCAGTAGGTTTGCACTACAAGGAATTTGTCTTGGTGCAATTAGTGCAATAGAAAGCAGTATTAAAAAAATAAAAGTAAGTAAAAATAACTATAAATATGTATATATACAATGTACAATGAATTTGGAATACGGAGCAGTAGTGCATGCATAGAAAAAATATTGGTCCTAAATGAGGACACACTGTAGCCTACACACTGTGCGTTAATGTAACGCAGATGATCTGAAGATGCCACGTTAATGTAACGTCACCACCGAGCCGGCAGAGCCTCTCAGGCGCCTCGAGCCCCCCACCACCTCGAGCCCCCCACCACAGCTCTCTGACTTTAATCAACGACGGAGGAAAACTAATAACAGAAAATTGCTTCAGCGCTCCCCGCAATACTTTCATAACTCGGCGCTGAGCCGCGCCTCCTTTGTCACTATAGTTTGTTTGTGCGCCTTTCGCGCCAGGCGCAATGCATGATAGGAACGTGTCCACATTTCAAACTGGGTTTTCGTTTTCTAAACCCCCGAGACTTGTGTTGGCTCTGATGTCGATATGCTGCGCTCACAAATGACGCCGAATCTGTTTCACTTTGCGTCTTCGCTACAGACCCCCAGAGCGAGTCGGCTACAGAGATGTCTTTAAAGATGTCAGCATCCTCGACATGCTGAGGTAGCCGCGGTGAATGCCCGACACTAAAAGGGCCAAAGTCCAAAGTCATCTCCCAGACTCCCAAGTGAATGACGGCTTTAGGTCGTGCGAGAAAACGTGGTGTCCAAGCCAAGCTGACACCTCCGTGTCGCGTGGGCGTTGAGTGAGGGGCCACGTGGTGTCTGCCGTGCTGCACATGAATCTGCTGAAGTCCTTTCTCTCTCCCGTGGGAACATTTCCAATGGGCACGGCACACTACATAGGCCTACACCACATATTTGCAGCGTGCTCCAGATAAAGGCTTCTCTCCCCACGTACCAGCGCTGCATGGCAAGATCATAAGAACAAAGATCATAGCTTGTTTGTAATAAACATAAAATCAATAGCATGCAGCCGTTGCCATGGTGTGATGCGTGTTTATCGTGGTTCCTCTGAAACCTCCATCTAACTGCAAAGGAGAATGCAACACAGCGAGTCAGCTCAGGAAACAAAATAGCCGTTTTTATTAGCAGGAAACAAACAAGCGTTCCCAGCGTTGTGTCTCCCGTGCACTCCAGCTACTTGTCTTATATTGCTTCTGGAGCGCGCCACTGTAATTATGGAAGATTGCCTTGATAGATGGGGCTCCCGCGGCCGGGGGGGCTGAGGAGCGTGCCGCCCTGAACCCCGCTGCGCAGAGCAGCTGTGGAGGCTCTTCAGCGAGAAAGAGATCCTCAACCAGGTCTCAGCCGCTGAGTGTTTATCCATCCCGCTCCCCGGATGTCAACAGGTTGCCCGGCCGAGAGGAGGGGGCGCCGCGGGGAACGCGCGCGCGTGCGTGTGCGTGTGTCTGCGTGTGGCAGTAATAACGGACATCTCTTGTGACGCGCCGACCTCACACCCGCGCGCGCGCACGACGCGGTGGTGGGGTCCTGGTGGTCCCGCAACACCCCTGCCACTGCGACAAGGCTCGTCATACTCAACGCTGTTGTTCTGAAAAAAAAAACCGACTTGGTTTGTCTGGTCGAAGTACGGCCGAGCTGCAGCCTTTTGAGAAGCGTGGGTTTTGTCTCCAGTCGTCGCCTCTCGGTGAGCAGATGGCGCCCTGTTTGACTCCCCATCACGGCTCCGTGCAGCGCAGAGCAGACACCGCGGCCTCTGAAGCCGGGCTGCTAACTGCAGCTGTTGTCGTGTAATCATAACCATCCCACTCTGGTAAGATGCCCTGGGGGCTGCATGGCGGCGTGGGGGGCACGGCTTGAAAGCATTTTGGATGTGGAAGTACACCTCAGAGTCCCAAACGTATCGATAATTCTGCGATTGATAATCCCAGGCTTTCATACTTTCACCGATGCTTTCTGTTTCCAGCTGTTCTGACCAGCTGCTGCTGCGCCTCTCCCCCGTTTTACTGATATGGATCTGGGAGGTAATATTGGACCATAAAGTTGACTCGGTGGAAGTCACCTCTGGGTTAAACACATTGTCCCTGCTGCTGGCGCCGCACTATGCCGTAGTTCACAGTGGCTGTGAAGCTTGGCTGCTAATGTGTTAAATGCCCCCCCAGAGCTGCCAAGCCGCATCACCCAGCCTCAGCACTCCACTGCTTTACGGCGATCCGACGTCCACAGCACCGGCTCGGAAACGCGAGTTTAAATGAAGCTGATAACTTGCTAAAAATACCTCGGGCTCCGAGCTCTCTGGACCACGAGGGGAATACGAGCACTG
>JAOPUH010000008.1:8547941-8551961 GCA_027123175.1 Urophycis cirrata
GAACACGCAGAGCTTGGTCACCGTGTCCCAGTACCACCGCGGCTCAGGGAAGCCCAGAGTGCACACGGTCTTGCCTGAGGGCGCAGAGCAACAGAAGGTTCAGCGCAGGGCCGCGTGGAGCAACTAGAGGAATTAATATCCCGGCGAAAATGAACAGCCATTAGATGGAGCTGATCTACGCACTGAATACCACACACACACAGACACTCTCACTCACACACACACACACACACACACACACACACACCCGCCAGTGACTGTCACACAAAGAGACGACAACGTTGTCAACATTTTTTTTAAAAACAGTTTTTCTTGGAGTTCCAACAGCCAGGGAGGGGAGCCCCTCACCTGTCTCCGTCTCCTTGGTAACGGCCATGGCCATGACGGGGACGCCGACCGCGGAGGAGAGGATCCAGATGCAGACGTTGATGAGCTTGGCTTTGGCGGGCGTGCGGAAGTCCAGGGCGCGCACGGGGTGACACACGGCCACGTAGCGGTCCACGCTCATCATGGTCAGGGTGAAGATGGAGGTGAACATGTTGTAGTAGTCGATGGCCATGACCGCCTTGCAGAGCGGCTCTCCGAAAGGCCAGGTGCTCATCAGGTACTTGGCGCTCTGGAAGGGCAGCGTGCTGGTGGCCAGTGCGTCCGCCAGCGCCAGGTTGAAGATGTAGATGTTGGTGGCGGTCTTCATCTTGGTGTACCTGACGAGGACGGAACGGGATGATGAGGATGATGATGAGGATGATGACGAGGCTGTCTTCATGCGTGGTCATGAAGGCAGAGCTCCAGGAGATGCATGCTGCCTCAGAGGACTTCTGCTGCACCCTGCAGTAGAAGCCACCACGTCTGCTTCCATGGTTCATGTAGCAGATATTTGTCTGCTTTCGGTCTGATATTTTACCACTAAGTGCCGTTTATAGTTTTTCGCAGGCCACTAATTTGCCTTGTTGACGTTGCGCTGCTAACAGAGATAATTCAATTCAGAAAGATGTTGTTGCATTGAATGAACTCAAGGCCTTTTTGTACTCTGTTCTCCCTGTCTGAACTGAACCACTGGCTAATTGCATATTATTAGATCAGCTGTAGAAAGTGTCTGAGCAACATATTAGAAAACATAATAATACAGTGATTGACGTTCACATGAATTGGTCTCTGTCGCAAGATCCCAACAATGGCCACCGGGGCTTTCATGGACCATGGGTCACTTTGGTGAAACATTTGGTATATTCGCCTACGTCTTCCTTTTTAGTTCTTAACGAAAGTAATTCTGTAAACCTGTCTCAGATTACACTATGGGCACACGCAGTCTTGTGTGTGAAGACTTTAAAGAACCTTGTTCTAATGATGTTTGTTCACTGACAGCATTATAGTGCAATATAGTTCAATAAAGCAGACATTCCAGTCCAATAGAACAAGGATCTAATAATACAATTACTGAGCTGATTTCCCCTACCTCCAGCCTACCTCCACCCCGTGAGCCCTCCACCCACCCTACCGCCAACCCCCGCGCTACCTTTACCTCCACCTCCCTTTCTTCTGGTGGGGAGTGTCTGGGTGGGTGCGAAGAACGAGCTTCATAGTCAGCCCCAATAACAATCACACGTCCTAAATATTGTCAGCTTCATATCTGCCAGTGATCTCTTCTGTTCCACCGCTGGAGCCACCAGCACACACACGTTTCTCTAACATCTGTGGGGTTTTCAAAAGGCTCGTTAAAGTATAACTTCAGCTGCATGTCTGATCGTTCGTTTGTTTTAATAGCCAGAGGAATGCATTCTTCTTACCTGACCACTCCGTACATGACCAGCACGTTCCCCAGCAGCCCCACCACGCAGATCACGGAGTACAGCGCCGTGATGCCCACCGCGATCACCAGCCTGGTGCTGTCCCTGGCGCCCTCGGACCCGGTGCCATTCTCCTGGCGAGCCACCAGCTCGGGGGCGTCGAAAAAAGTTCCGTTCATCAAACTGAAACCAGAGGTGTCTTGGTCGGGGAGATCCATTGTTGTAACAGTTGGGTACTCCATGGCAGGGAAATTAGCGTCAAAAAAAGAGTTCAGTGAGTGCGAGATACGCTTCGCCGAAAAAACACCCCGCGTCGTGCGAGCAGCACCGCTCATTGAAATAATTCCTGCAGCTTCTTCCAAAAGTGATGTTGTAACGGATGAAGCCCCGAGAAGAGCGACGATGATGATGCCACTGTTGCTTTCCCTCCAGAACTCCCACTTTCTCGCTCATACGCTGCGCGATGCGCACAATTACTGGCCCCCTTGTGAGTGGAGTGGTGAGTGGAGAGGCTGCACAGAGCGAAAGTACACGACTAACTACCCGCAGCGTTATTTCTCCTCCACTCTAAACCACCTCGCACTGAACTTCGTGTTAATCGAGACCAAAGCAGATTGCGTGATGGTGTGCGTGTTTTCATCAGGTCATCCGCCAGGTTGTCTCTGCCTGGTCGGGCTGTAAAGCGCGTCACCGCATGGAGTGAAGGGTGATTAATGTGGAGAAGAGATGAGACATGATCTCCACGATGATATGCTGCAGCAATACAAATAGACTTTTACACATTTCTCCAATTGTCGATTTGGCATCTCCAAAATTGCACACAGCGGGTGAACGTTTTTCTTTTCTCATCACAAAGCCATAACCGCACATGCGCACGCAGAAGCACACACGGCAGTGTGTTTGCAGTATGTTTGCACTGTGTTTGCACTGTTTGCAGCGTGTTTGCACTATGATTGCAGTGTGCCCCTGCACTTGAAAGCTTAGTGCTCACAGTACATCTGAATCCATCTTTTTCTCTTAAACAGTGAACGAGGGAAACAGATTGAGGGCTGATGGGCATCTTGCTTGGCCCACTTGAGCTGAGATGGACCAGCACCCAACCAGTGCAGGATGGTGAACAACACCCCGTACTTCAGACACACACACACACACACACACACACACACACACACACACACACACACACACACACACACACACACACACACACTTAGCCTCCACCAGTCTGCTCTCAATGTCTACAAGTCTTCCGATGGAGAAACTGCAATGAAGTAATGTTATGATGCGGAAAGGGATTCTTTCTCTTCCCTCACTGTAATGGTGCCGTACAAAACGTCCATTTGTACTTTGAGAAGTGGAAACGATGCGTTTCTAACAAACTTGAGTTTTAGCAATAATGCAACCATGTGAGTACCAGAGATGTGTCTCAGAAAGGAGGCCCACTCTGGTCCACAGGATACACTCTGAATAGCAAAGTCCTCTCTGTCCTCCACAGGGAGACCAGGGGGAACAGAGACCCTGTCCTCCACAGGGAGACCAGGGGGAACAGAGACCCTGTCCTTCACAGGGAGACCAGGGGGAACAGAGACCCTGTCCTCCAGGAGCTCCACAGGGAGACCAGGGGGAACAGAGACCCTGTCCTCCACAGGGAGACCAGGGGGAACAGAGATATTGAGCGCGGTGGGCCGACTACTGCGAGCAGCAGAGTCCCACTGTGTCAAAGGCACGCCGTCTCCTGAGCTGCTGCCTGTGGAGACACATTGATCTCCTGACACGGAACAGTCCGACCACATGACTGGAGGGATGACATTCAACCATGAGGGTAAATATGAGCGAGGGAGGGAGAGAAAGAGCGGGGGAGAAAAAGAGAGAGAGAGAAGCTGATTTGGTGGTTTAAAATACTTGTTTAATCAAAGGAATCTTGGGAGATCTTTTAAGGAACTATACATGTGGTAACGCAGCAGCTGGATGTAGCCAAGTAACTTAAAACCACGCAGCCAAAATGTTTAAGTTATTTATTTGAGCAGCGTGGCCCATGTTGCGGCCCGTCGTGTATAAATTCAGTTGCATCCATTTGGCTTGGGGGGGGGGGGGGGTGGGGGGTGACAGGTCAATATTTTTGGTGTCTTCATGTCCTCATGTCTTCACAGGTTCATTGTGTGTTACGATCGCGCCCCCCTGCCCCACCCCTCAAGTGGATTTGTCCAAGCAGCCGCTAGGTTTATGGGGAAAT
>JAOPUH010000008.1:9047948-9057956 GCA_027123175.1 Urophycis cirrata
ACCCCGTCCTGTGGTTTTTCCACCCCCCACCACCCCCCCCGTGGGGGGGGGGGGGGGGGCGAGACAACTCTCACGTCCGACACAGCAGAGGGCGAGACACGCGGCCGTAGCAGATGGTGAGACACGCGGCCACGGCAGAGAGTGAGACACGCGGCCACGGCAGAGAGTGAGACACGTGGCCGTGGCAGAGGGTGAGAGGCAAAACAAAAGTGAAACAACGGCCTCCTTTAGACGCCCGCGGCATCTAAACCGAGACGTGGGCCGAGAAATAAAAGTGGAGTCGAGGCGAGAGATGGTTATCAGTTGTTCTCCTCCACTTCCATCATATTTCCTCTGCGCTCCGACCCCCAGCTCAGGAGAGCATGTGGGCGGCCTGGTGTGTCTCACGCAGAGAGAGAGACAGACAGACAGACAGACAGACAGACAGACAGACAGACAGAGAGAGACTGGCCGACCACATCAGTTTGATTTCTTTCTATCTCTCCTCCATTTTGTGTGGCTTCATCACTCAGTTCTGTGCTCGGTTCATTCTGACCCTGATAAAAGGCAAACAACAGGTCCAGTGCCCCGGGACTTCTTGAACAAATTGCTCCACTCTATTCAAATAAAAACTGCACCCATTATTCTCCCTGGGCTTAAGGTAGCCGTGGGGTGTGGGGCTGGTGTCATTATGTCCAGCCTCATGTAAAGGAACCATCTTTGGGTTGCTTTGTCTTTACCTTAGCTTCCTCTGTCAGGTCCCATGTAAAGGAACCATCTTTAGGTTGCGGTGTATTTACCTTAGCTTCTTCTGTGAGGTCCCATGTAAAGGAAACGGCGTTGTAGGCGATTTCCTCGACATTGCCAATCGTGTTGAAGCTCTCTTTGTAGTCGGCTAAATAGAGGGCAGAAATCACAAGGCAAGCGTCAGTAGGAGTATAACCATTTCATGAAATGCATGGTGCTGGTGTCAACACTGTTGGGACGCTGGTGCTGCCAACGTCAAAAACACGCAAACCTGGTTGTGTAATGCACAACGTCAGCCATACACACTTTTCATCCACTTTGGTGGAGGAGTCTCTCACACACACACACACACACACGCACACGCACATGCGCACACGCACAAGCACAAGCACACACATGCACATGCACGCACACGCACACACACACGCGGGCCCTGTTGCCTCACTGCCTCGCTAATGTTTTTAAACACGTCATTTCCTGCGGTGACGTCGGCCCCCTGGTCCTCTTGGGCACGGCCGCCGAGGGTTGAGTGTTCAACACCCGCAGTTCATACCGAGTCGTTCTCGACCGCAAGTCGGGGCCCGTCTCTCTCCCCCTCTCCCTCCCTCTCCCTCTCTCTCTCTCTCTCTCTCTCCCCCCCTTAAGTCATACGGCACACGCGGTCCCCGCCCGTTTCTCCATGTCAACGTCTATTCAAATACACAACCTCTGGTTCCTTCCCCGGGGCTCCTGTGGGAACCTGGAACAAACCGTTATTTAAATGGCCTCCGCCGGTGTCGGGTTTCACACCGAGGAGCCCCAACTGCCTCTTTCAGCCTTCTGCGTTGTTTTTAGTCCGCATGCTACGCCGGACGTATGGAAAGCTTTAGCGTTGATATTCAACGCCCTGGAGGTGGTGGGGGGGGGGGGCACGCACTGACGTAGCGTTCACACCCGGCGCCGGCCACCGTCAGATTTCACAAGGGCGGGGGAATGTCTTCATTCGCACGCCATTGAGCCCGAAGCGGCGGCAGACAACAGAGAGAGAGGAGACTCTTACCGATGTCAAGGACCCTCTGTTTGGCAGTGTGCTGCCGGGAGTGCCAATACTTCCAGTTATTCAGCTGCTCGTCTCGGCACTTGTCTTCACCGAACACCACCATGACGACACTCTGCGCGGAGCCGGGCAGACAGAACCAACCGCAGGAGATTAGAGATCACAGCTACAAAACAAACGCCCCAACGACACAATCAGAATGTCGCCACAATGACATGAAAGACGCCGACGTGCAGCCGCTCTGCGATGAAACTTTAACAAAGCTGGCGTCGTGGTTGTTGTTGGTTACAGAGCTGAGACAGCGCCCTGAGACAGCGCCCTGAGACGCTGTCTGTCTCAGGGGCGCTCGCATCCCCGCCTCCTCCTCCTCCCCCCCACCCTACGCACCCTCACCTGAACGATGCTCTGCTGGGGCAGCTCGGCGCCTCCCATGGAGCCATGGCGGCCGCGGGCCGGCTGGGGCCCGCCGGGCCGGGCCTTGGCCCTGGGCTGGCGGAGGCAGGAGCTGAGGCCGGCCTGGCGGAGCGTGATGGCGTAGAACTGGCCGCGGTTCAGGTAGACCATGGGCCCCTCCCCCTGGCGTTGCCGTAGAGACATGCTGGCCTCTAGGGTGTACTGGAAGGAGTCCCTGCAGGGGGGGGGGGGCGTTCACACACACACACACATGAGGGGGCTGCTGTGACAGTGAGTGAGGTGGTAGGTAGGGGTCCTTGCACGTGGTACTCGGGATGTTACCGGAGGATTAGACCGCGGGCAATGGATAACGGTGGATTCATAAGCCTGTGAGAGTGTTTTCCAGACTATGTTATATTCTATGACATTCTGATCCAGTGTTGAATTCGCTGCTTGAATTGGTGTGTGTGCATGTGCGGATGCACCGTTGTAAAGCAAAAGACATCCAATCGAAAGAAAATACTAGACGCTGTCTCTGGGCTCTGCACAATGTTGTTTTTGAAATAGACTCTGAATAACACTGACTTACACTGGTGGGCTGAAGCAGATCTCATCGACTCCTGGGAACGGACTGGACTCGAACCTCTGTGACAGAAACAGAGAACGGAATACAAACCGACTGAACTGAAGGACACTCCACTGTTGGTTACACCATTTTAAAAACACACAACGTTATTCGCGTGCATTCACGCTTGGGGCTAGCCGACATGTGAACTTAAGCTAAACACATGTAAAGAATGTAGCGCTAGCTAGGAGAGAGAGGGCCCGCACCTCTTTGTCCTCGCAACACGAGTCGTCATACGTGCTGTCGGGGGGGCTTCCCTCGTCCTCCTTCAGGTGGGCCAGGTAGCTCAGGTCACACCTGCTCTGCTGGCTGTAGTCCATCCTGACGCGTTCGCTGGGCTCCGCCTTGTACGAGCCTCCGCAGCAGGACTTCAGGAGCACCGCGCTGGCCATCGGACTCTCGCTCTTGATCAGCGCCAGAGGAGCCATGGCCACGCCGCCACCCCACCCCCCGCCGCCGCCGCACACTCCTCCCCCGCGGCCCTCCCCCGAGGAGGACCCCATGGGGCCGCACTTGGAGCCCAGTTGCTCCGCGGAGCCGGCGCTGGTGGTGTTGTGGCCGCTGCTGTTGGAGTTCATGGAAAGGTTGACGGGCATGGAGCGTAGAACCTGGAGATGGTTCTCCAACATCTCCAGGTTGGACGAGCCGTCGCCCGTCCCCGTGGCCGACAGGTCGGTGGGTTTGATGGCGCTGGCGATATTTCTCCTCTCTCTGGGAACCTGAGACGATTCCACCCAACAGATGAGACACATAAGGATTACGGCCATATCACATAATACATCCGTCAGGTTTCACCATGAGATGCCATTGATTCGACGAGGATCGAGTCTGAGAATTGAGTCGAAGATAAGTGAATGAAAGGCCAGGTGGACGTAAAGCTAGCGCGGACCGCTAAGGACCCACTAGCTGCCAGGCCCTCTGCCATACCTTGTAGTAGTCGTAGAGCAGACCGAGAGCGGCTGCGCTGTCCTCGTCGCCATTGATGCTCATCATGGCCTTGGTGGCCGCAGTGAGAGGGTTCTCCAGGTAGCTCTTCCACGCCTCGTCCTCGCTGTTGTACGCTTTCCGGAGAGGGATGGAGGTTTCATTGGGCACCACCACCAGCAGCCTCTTACTGGTGACCCAGACGGGAGTTGGGACAGAACGATGAAGACAGAAATGACATCGCCAGCCTGTCAGTGGCAGGCATGTCTGCCAAGCCAACAGATCTGCCCCGGGCCATTTCTCACCAAACTTGCATACAAATCGCCTTTTCCTGCATCGTTTGTTTATCTAAGAGGTACTTTACAGCACAGAAGGAATAGTTTCTCAGTAAAGGATTAAAGAAACCCAAAACAAAAAGTTTGTTCAATAACTAATCAAAAATGTAATTGAATAAAAATTACGTATCTGGTTATAGCCAAGATAATGTCCAGATCAAAAGGGATGCTATCCACCAAATCCTTTCATGTACTCATTCTGTTAAAGCTAAAGATAAAACTAAAGCTATAGATAGTTTACAATGTGTATATTGTACATCGTATGCATAAATAGTAGGTATATCATCAATGATGAATCACACATTCGTTTTACCTAACTTTTCTGTGGAAAAAAAGTTGCCAGTTTTACCTGTGTCATTAGGTCAACAAAGTTACAGAAACAATACAAACATGAAGTCTAAATAAGAACCGACGAAGCTCATTTGCGTCCCCTTACCTCTCCAAATCCATGTTGTCCTCGGATCTCTCCAGCCTGGTTTCAGAGACTGGCCTTTCTAGTTTGCGCAGGTGACTTTATGAGTGAGTCGGACGGAGATGACACAGAGATTATCCGGGGCTTCGCCCAACGTGTTCTGTTCTCCAAACTCCAACAAATGATTCAACTATTTGGAGTAACTCCCAGCACATACATTTATCTTAAGTTAACAGCCACGGATATGCCGACTGCACACGACCGCAAGTTTGGTAACCTCGTCCCCAGGAATTCTCGTCCCCCGACGGAACGCCAGGAACGGGATGCTCAAATTGAGCGTTTTCGACGAGAGCGAGGGCGGGACCTTCCGTTGTATGGGTTTTGCGGCAAGCCGGGGACTTCAATAGAATATCCGTTTCCGTTACAAGTTTCGGTTATTACTTCATTTTGTGTAAGGACTCAATCTTCATTCTCCTTGTCGTTGTCGTTGACGTTGTTCTTCTTTTTGTTCTTCTTTTGAGATTACTTTTCTTATATCTCCAGGACTGTTTACTGGCGTACACAGATAACCGGAAGTGATATACTTGAAATTGCGTTGCGGTAGACCGGGATAACGCTACAATCCAGGGTCATAGCTTAGCCTACACGTTCAGCGCAAAATCCAGGTACGTTTCGTGCGCCTGGGGAGAATGTAAACAAGGAAACGAATCTCTCGGTGCTTATTGGTCAGACGCTCCTTGACGTGTCCGGCTTTGTATTACATCAACTGTATTCGATGAGGAGACTCCAATAGGCTATATCAAATTACATTAAATTGATTTAGTTCTACGAAAACGCTCGCTCTACGCAAAATTTAAAAAAAAAATCAGATTCAAGTTAAACATGCCAAAACTAGTAGTGAGCAAAATACTATACTTTAAAACTTTACCAAAATATATATTTTTCTGGATGACATTCCTAAAGGCGACAAAATATTTCATTGAAATATCTAGTAGGCCCTATACTTTCAAAATATAGTGGGTATTGGTCTAACGTAAAATAGCAAAACACAACCCAGAGGTCGAGCCGTGGGATGCTGCGACTTTAGTCTTGCCTACACTGACACCTGGAGGCACGATGGCTCTCCAGCAGAGTTGAGCTACAACATAATCTTAGGTTGATTTGGGGTTTCTTTTGAACAGCAGTAGCCTACGTGGTGGCGGTGTGTGGGTTTAGGTTCACGTCATTCTCCATATGTACTGTTGTTTGCATCAAAACAAAGCCACGCAGCCCCTTTTGTCAGGCGAGGTGAGTCAAAGCATCCATACATGTGGCCATGCCGACTGGAGCTTTTATCCCTTTTTGCTGCCTTGTGTAATAAATGGCAGTTGGTAAGAGCTTCCACACAAATGTAAACGTTTATTCAGAGTGTGTTCATTTTTAATTTACCGCATATATTGTGTGCCTATGAAAAGACAATACAGCTTGTTAGCAGCCGGCTCGCGTTGTGATCCTGACTGCAGCTGGGATAACCTGGAATAACCTGGAATAACCTCCCCACCCGGGGTGGAAATGAGACCACTACCGTTCTTGGTATCAACGGCAAAGCTTGCGTGCGTGTGTCTGTGTGTGTGCGTGCGTGCGTGCGTGCGTGCGTGCGTGCGTGTGTGTGTGTGTGTGTGTGTGTGTGTGCGTGTGTGTCTGTGTGCGTGTGTGTCTGTGTGTGTGTGTGTGTGTGTGTGTGTCTGTGTGTGCGTGTGTGTGTCTGTGTCTGTGTGTGTATGAATATAAATATTTTATATTTATATTTCACTGTTATATACTTCTATGTTGTTTTTTACTTCTATACTGTTTTTTTCTTTTCCCTTTACCATTTTACCATTCAACTGGAGTATTCATAGACGGCAATTTCCCTCAGGGATTTTTAAAGTATTTCTGTCTGTCTGTCTGTTGCTTTTGAACGTTTATTCTCCTACCTTGCATGTCAACTTTTTAATGTAATATTATTCAAAATAAAAGGCCTCTGCTTTCATGTTTTTTATGGAGGGGGCAAGGGCATTTGCACGTGTTCTAAATATTGAGTGTTGTGTAGGCTAAAGTAAAATCACTCATACAACATATTTCTTTAAATCGATTTTATTGATTTTTCTCAAAACAAAACATGAACAACATACGAGTGCTCTCTGTATTCACAAAGATTACAAAACAGGAAGGAAAACAAACCACCATCCAAACCAAAATGAATTCAGGTAGCTCACGACTGTCCTCACTCCAAAAGGTAAGAAAGGCAACAGAAAAGAGAAGGAGAAGGAGAGAAGAGAAGAGGAGAGAAGAAGTCCCACAACAACCCCATCAGTCACCCACATACTGTGCCTTCTCTCGCCCATGAATAGTGAAAGTAAGAGTAGAAATTACACGAGACAATAACTGGGTGGATGACATTAATACAATATCATTTTAACAAGTTGAATCTATTTTGTGGTGTGATGTTTTTCAGAATTTGATTGAATGGCGTTCTGGTGAATAAAATCAGCTGTTGCTGTTAGTTACTTTTGGCTCGTCATCGAGGTTACTCTCATTGTAATGATATCGCTGGCAGTGGAAGATCATCGGCGTTCATCGGTTCACTATCAAAACTGTAACACACACACACACACACACACACACACACCGCTTCGTCCATACCTATGGTTGTCATGCATGAGAAGGTTTGGGTTCAGGAAGTGACCAGTGACATGTTGGTAGTGATCCTCACCAGGGCCACAGCTGAGGCCTCCTGATGAATGTCATTGGTTACGAGATACATGTCTGTAGCTAATACAACTAAATGGGACGCACTTTGTACCCGAGAGCCTCGAAGAACTTTAAACAGGTGTAAGGGATCTTGTTCATCTTCGCTTAGGCGTTGAGTATTGCAACAGGTAGGTCTAGGGCTACAAAAAGAAGCATGACACACACACACACACACTGTGTCCACAGCATACTTTACATCCTAGTTTTGTTTTGAGACAAATTGATACAGTTCAATAAAACAAAGTGGATACCTTAGAATATATGCTCCATTTTCTCCATTATTACATCACGAGAACTGACTGCATTGTCTGCATTTTTTGCAACCAATGTGCTCTGATTTACTACACTAAAGAGGTTACTGGCTTGGAATCTGGCCTTAGGGGGACTCACATAACTGAACAAAAATAGCTTAACTTTTTTCCCTTGGAAACCAACAGCACCACAGAAATAGTAGTTCCTGTGAGGCAGGACGGCGCTGTGTCACACTCAACTTAAGATGGGGGTACTGCTACTGTCACCGAATAGCAACGCATTTGGTACTATTCGGTGCTGTCTGCTGGACCACAGAAAGGTAATACAAAAAAAACTACCAACACCCCAGGTGGAGGATGTGAGCTCCGTTGCCCTCGGAGAACGTCCATCGCCAGGCGCTTCCCCTGCTTAGCAGCGTTGTGATTGGACGGGGACGGAGTGACTTGTAGTACCACCAGAGAGGGCGGGGAGGGAGTCAGCTCTACCGCCCGAGTGAGGTTACTACAATCTCCACCACCGAGCCAGGTAAACGGACCTTTACCTCACAGATCTGCCATTGCACGTAAGTCTAAATCGCTGCTCTGTTCTTCACGTGTGTTAGGTGTGTTGGTGACATTCCATAAGAACAAAAGGCATGTTACACTGCTGCGGGTCTGATGGCTGGCACCGCATGGACGCAGCAGCAGACGCAGAAATGCGCGTCTTGTGGATGCACGTTCAAGTTGTCGCACTGCGTGAAGTTTTTGTTGGTGAAAAGTTTTGCTGGGTCACTTTTAAAGGTTTCAAACTCAAAGTATAAACTTAGCTTTTTTAAAACATGGGTTTTGTCACTGATTGGATGGCGTTCGCCCAAATGAAATCAGCTATTTGCAATATTCTTTTCGTTACTATGTAGTTGGCTTGTCATCGGGGTTGCCCTCAGTGCAATGATGTCACTGGCAGTGGAAGATCATCGTTCATCGAAAAGCAAAAGCGGTTAGTCACACACACACACACACACACACACACACACACACACACACACACACACACACACACATTGCGAACACACTGCTACTGCTTCGTCCATACCTATGGTTGTCATGCATGAGAAGGTTTGGATTCAGAAAGTAACCAGCGACATTGTGGAAGTGATCCGCACCAGGGCCACAGTTGAGGCCTCCTGATGACTGTCATTGGTTACGAGATACATGTCTGTAGCTAATACAACTAAATGGGACGCACTTTGTACCCGAGAGCCTTGAAGAACTTTAAACAGATGTAAGGGATCTTGTTCATCTTCGCTTAGGCTACTAGTTGAGCATTGCCACAGGTAGTCCTACAGATGGGTGTGGTGGGGGTTACAAAAAGGAGTATGGCACGCACAAATTCTTTGGGATAATTGACTAATTTTCAGTAAGAATGTTTGGTATTTATTACTTTGTTTCTTGACGTTCTTCTTTTGACTTGGCTTTGATGTGTCATTATCATGATAAAAGTCCCGCTTAAAAAATATTTGATTCCAGCAGTAAACCACGAGAGGTTGACATTTAACATTATGTCTTGAATTGGCAAAGCCTCCACATCACTCTTTTAGATAACAAGTGTCAATATGTGTATTCACTACTGCATTAACCCATCATGTGCCTCATTCGTCACACAAACCCTCTCTGACCCAAACCCTCCATCTCCACATCTCTGCACCTTATATTTCATTTGCACCTTATATTTCATTATATTCTGTACATTGTTCTTTATCATTGCACTAAAATTAGTTTATATTTAGTTTATGTTTTTAATATATATTTTATTTTTATACATACATACACTTTTTATTTCTAATTGGATTCATTCTGTGTATTCCAATGCTGCTGCTGCGTTGCAATTTTCCAGCTTGGGATCAATAAAGTATTTCTATTTCTATTTCTCTAAAAAGAAAACATTCCCACGGTCTTCAGCGGTGACGTGGTTGTAATGGCTTGACCCCCCACCCCCCACCCCCCGTGTGTTAACGGTCTGATGTTCTGCCCCATCGCAGCGGCCTGGGTGGCGGCCGACGCAGCGGCGAATGGCGTGCAGAAGGCCAAGCTGGCGGAGCAGGCGGAGCGCTACGACGACATGGCCGCCGCCATGAAGGCCGTGGCGGAGAGCCGCCGCGCCGAACTCACCATCGAGGAGCGCAACCTGCTGTCGGTGGCCTACAAGAACGTGGTGGGCGCCCGGCGCTCCTCCTGGAGGGTGATGTCCGGCCTCGAGCAGATGCAGGAGGACGAGCGGAAGCGGAGCATGGCCAAGGCGCTGAGGGAGGACATCGAGCGAGAGCTGACGGACATCTGCAGGGACGTGCTGGTGAGAGGAGCGAGTTGGTCTTTGTTGTTGTTGTCGTTTCATAAAGAGGTGAAGACTCACAGAACGGATGCCGATGGAAACAATGCACCGTATATATATATGTGTATATATATATATATGTATATGTATATGTATATATATGTATATGTATATGTATATATATATATATATATGTATATATATATATATATATATATATATATAT
>JAOPUH010000008.1:9062659-9078951 GCA_027123175.1 Urophycis cirrata
CTCTCTCTCTCTCTCTCTCTCTCTCTCTCTCTCTCTCTCTCTCTCTCTCTCTCTCTCTCTCTCTCTCCCTTCCTTTTCTTCTCTCTGTGGTTGATATTGGGTGAGGGTAGGTGTTGATGAACGAGGTGAAAGGCTTTGCTGTGGGGGAGGGCGGTTTGATGCTGTTTATGTGTGCAGAGTGTTACCTGAATGGCTGATGGGGGGGGGGGGGTGGCAAAACAGTCGAAAGGCATTCGACAGGTATTCATGCTCTGTAATAACGTGATCCTGGTGGTGGGTTATGTTATCATACTGGTGATGGCGGTGATAGAAAGCAGATGTGATTAGAATTAGGAACCAGTTTGCAGGATTGGAACACAGAGCTCGCATTCCTGCCCCAATCTAAATTTAATCTATTGTCTGTTTTTACGGAGTCACCCTCATTTGCGTTTCTATACCAATGACGAGGTAGAGAAGAACTCTCAATAACAAAAGGAAAGCACATGCTTATCTTTTGGTTGAATTTGTTTTACATCACATGATCCTTCCCTGTGGTTGGCTATCTAGTTCCTGCTTTTTTTGTACTGACTTCAGATTTGTTTTTATACTTGCCTAATTGGACCTTTGACCTCGTGGCTATTATTTAGAGATAAATATGTAATTTAACAACAATTAAACAAAAATAATCTAAAAAGGTTTGTAGTCTGTTTTACTCAGGTTTGTTCTGCAGAATAAGTGACGTCTCTCCATGGAAACCAATGAAACAACCACATACATCGCTTGTAGTTTTTAAACGTTTCTCAAATTAGCATGCATGCCAAGATCACACGAAAGTGTCATATAATAATGTGTGTGTGTGTATAGCTTGGCAACATAACCAACAAATATTGTAAAAATAGATTTTTTTTATGTCCCTGACAAACGACACTTCAAATGTAAAGAGCATTTATTTTAATGATTTGAATGTTTTATTTGTATATTATCCAGGCGACTGACATACGACCCACGTTTTATGTCTGTTCAAAGTTTCAATCGAAAACCGTCGTACTTTGCAATTTCAGATAACAGGAACTGGGGCGTGTATCTTATCAAAGCACATGTCTGTGGCCGAAACGTCCCGTCTCCGGCGCTGTCTGGCAGGACGAGGCGCTAAACAATGTTCTTGTCCCTTTAGAGTATCCGTACTTTGGAGTTGCGCAATGACTTAAACACATTTATGGCAGTTGGTGGCTGTATGTTGGTTTCACCTATTGCAAACAGTGTGTTTGCACTACCCTATAACCTCAATAGAATGGTGGTGTTTGCACCCACACTTTCCAAACTCCAATCAATAAATGTAATTGATCCGTTGCATGAAACGGTAATTCCCAGAGTCACCTATAATACATAAAACCCATCATTTAAATAATTTCCCTGCCATGTGTTCATACGTACACCGCAGGGGGCGGCGTGTATAGAAACATACACATTACTTGGGTGTGCAAATCCTTCCAAGTGGTATCGAATTAATTTCTACTCGGAGCACTGCGGCGGGTTTTCAATTCACCTTGATCCAATCAGCCGCAGGGGTTGTGACGTCACGGGCGGCCTCCTCCGGTCTCGGTCGCCGAGCAGCACGTCGTTCCTTTCCTTCCCGTAACCCGTCTGCGTAGGGTGTGCTCTGGAGCTAGTCTCGGCACACATTTTATTATTATTATGAAACAAACCAAAAGCTAGGGGTACACACGCAGACATATTTTTATAAGAAAAACAAAACCAAATCGGTGAAGCAGGATTTGATTTGCAGACCCAAGAAACGACCAGAAGACGCAGGCGGTTTGAAAGCTAGCAGGCTAATCAGTTAGCATTATTGTTGAACGCGTGGGTGAAATACGTCAGCCGTTATATCGTTAACATCCATTTTTTTTCACTCTAAGTACATTGGCATTCCATTGTTGTATCGTTTATTGCTATTATTGGCCAGGCATATTGTCACTTAGCAGCTGCGAAGCGTGTAGATTTCAGTGTTAATCGTCGAGCTAACTCGGGCCACACTGAGCTAGCAGCCCACGTTGGGAAGGCAGCGGTGCCGAACTACAGAACCGGAGCAGGGAATCCACACCGAAGACGAGTGTAGTCTTAGAACCGGCCGTAGTAGGAATTTTATCTATTTTTTTTGGCGACTGAGAACCCACACGCACGCCGTCAGCCATGAACCCCAGCGCGCCCAGTTACCCCATGGCCTCCCTGTACGTGGGAGACCTGCACCAGGACGTTACGGAGGCCATGCTGTATGAGAAGTTCAGCCCGGCCGGGCCCATCCTCTCAATCAGGGTGTGCAGGGACATGATCACCCGGCGCTCCCTCGGCTATGCCTACGTCAACTTCCAGCAGCCGGCCGATGGTATGGTTTTTATGTGTCTTGAGTGTTGTGTTGAAATGCTGTGCACATGGACACATGCTGCATGATCTGACTCCATTTTGTCGATTTGCAGCACTGTGACGAAATTGTGTGCATGTTGGGTGAAATGCGGTGCTGCCGATCAAGTAGATCGATTGGCATGGTTTAGTTTTATCCTATTTTCGTTCGTTCACGGTACGTTTTCACAGCCTGTTAAATGTCGACGGCTAACCTGAAAGTAAGGTCTTTATTTGAGTCAGTGTCAAGTTATGCTGTGTCTATATGGGTGTTTTAGTGTTGATTTCTTCAAATGAATTCACCTCGTATTTTATTCTTCAGCCGAGCGTGCCCTGGACACCATGAACTTTGATGTGATCAAAGGCAGACCCCTTCGCATCATGTGGTCCCAGCGTGATCCCTCACTGAGAAAGAGTGGGGTGGGCAACATCTTCATCAAGAACCTGGACAAGTCCATTGACAACAAGGCCCTCTACGATACATTCTCAGCCTTCGGCAATATTCTGTCCTGTAAGGTAAGGGAGCGCCCTGGTGTGGGTGAGGATCTGCATGTTTCAACATTGCACTTGTGTGGATCATGTGGTTTCAAGGTTGTTTAATGGACTCGAGTTTGGTTGCATGTTGGTTGTGTTGCTCATGTGCTCCAATGTCCTTCTCCCAAGGTGGTATGTGATGAAAATGGCTCAAAGGGTTACGGCTTTGTGCACTTTGAGACCCATGAGGCGGCAGAGCGTGCCATTGAGAAAATGAATGGCATGTTACTTAATGACAGAAAAGTGTAAGTGGGTCTTCATTCACCCTTATACACACATGTCTGTGCCCGTTTGATTAACAACACTGACACTTTAGCATAAAGGCGCTACTGTTTCTGTCCAGAATTTAACTGCATCTTGTGATTTATTTCCCCAATAGTGTTCAGTTTTTTTTTTTTTTAATACCAACCAGAATACTTTAATCATAACCCAGATAACTGTCGAGTCACGGCTGCACCAGTCTGAAGTTTCAATAAAAGTAGTAGAATAACATGCAGCCATTGGCCGTCCTCTGATGTGCGTGTCTGGTCAACAGGTTTGTCGGACGCTTCAAATCCCGGAAAGAGAGGGAGGCCGAGCTGGGCGCCCGCGCCAGAGAGTTCACCAACGTTTACATCAAGAACTTTGGCGAGGACATGGATGACGAGAAGCTGAGGGAGATGTTTAACAAATATGGTGAGAAGAAGCCGTTTGTTCTCCTCCGTGACAAGCAAAACAGCGTACCTTCTAAATGGATGATAACGACCTACTAGTCCACACAGTGTTGTGTGGAGTCTTCAAGACTGCTGGCTGCTGAGAAGAGGAGTTTGGCGCCGGACCGTAACCTTTCTGATGGGTTTTTAACCAACAGGACCGGCCCTCAGTATCCGGGTTATGACGGACGACGGTGGCAAGTCCAAAGGCTTCGGCTTTGTCAGCTTTGAGAGGCATGAGGATGCCCAGAAGGTGGGGAACACTTTGCACCGCAGGTCTTCACAAGATATCACTCTTAATTAGAGAAAATACTCTGCTTTTCACCTGTCAATTCACACAGCATTCAAAAGTACACGTGTATACAAATATAGGCTCTACCATTTCTTGAATTACCAGTAACATACTTTATTTTATATACAAGGAGAAATTAAATTACCTGTACAGCGACTCTATCGCCCCGCCCTGGGAGCAGTTTTTATTCTGCTCAGATGGTGTTCTTTCTTCTGTAAATCTGCTGCATAGTCATGGCAAAACCACAGTGAATCTCGACGCTCCAGGGTTTGTTGCTAAGTGTGCTTGTACGTCTGGCAGGCTGTGGACGACATGAACGGCAAGGAGCTCAACGGGCGACAGGTGTACGTGGGCCGCGCCCAGAAGAAGGGCGAGCGTCAGAACGAACTCAAACGCAAGTTTGAGCAGATGAAGCAGGACCGCATGACCAGATACCAGGTCAGCATGACCTGTGACGCCTCGGCCCGCAGCCCCCTGCACACACGCTCCTCATTAGTTAACGTTGAGACGCAGAGAAGAGTTCAGAACGTTTCTTTTCTTGTCTACACCAGGGTGTCAATCTCTACGTCAAAAATCTGGATGACGGTCTGGATGATGAGCGCCTGCGCAAGGAGTTCTCTCCCTTTGGAACCATAACAAGTGCCAAGGTGAGAACATGTGACCATTTCTCCTGATGTCAACGGTGCCACTGTCGCCTGTGATGGTCTGAAGCCTGAAAGGCTGTCCCAGAGGGTCCTCACCCTCCACAGTGGATGGAAGCATGCTGCCCACCTTGACACCTCTGTCTCCCTCCCAGGTGATGATGGAGGGCGGCCGCAGCAAGGGCTTTGGCTTCGTGTGCTTCTCCTCGCCGGAGGAGGCCACCAAGGCCGTCACAGAGATGAACGGGCGCATCGTGGCCACCAAGCCGCTGTACGTGGCGCTGGCTCAGCGCAAGGAGGAGCGGCAGGCCCACCTCACCAACCAGTACATGCAGCGCATGGCCACCGTGCGCGCCGTGCCCAACCCCGTGCTCAACCCTTACCAGCCGGCCCCGCCCTCAGGCTACTTCATGGCCGCCATCCCCCAGGTGAGAGGCGCCGGCCTCCGACGCCGCGGCGAGTGAAACGGGACGGGCGCTGTCTGTTTTAGGACGTCTGCTTTGCGTGTCTTTTAACCAAACCTGTTTCGTTTGACCCCTCCCCAGGCTCAGAACCGTGCCGCTTACTATTCAGCCAATCAGCTGGCCCAGCTCCGCCCCAGCCCCCGCTGGGCCACGCAGGGTGTGCGACCCCAACGTGAGTACCCCAAAACGCGGTGCACATTTCCTGTAAACCCCACGTATACAGATGTGCGCAAACTGTGTTGATCCTTGGTCCTTGGCGTCTGCTCAATCTCTCTGGCGTTCCTCCCCCAGACTTCCAGAACATGCCCAACGCCATGCGCCCGTCCGCCCCCAGGCCCCAGACGTTCAACGCCATGCGGCCCACCACGGCCCAGGTCCCACGCATGATGACCTCCCAGCGCATGCGTGAGTGTTCCTCGCCACTTGCACAGGGAGCGGAATGCTGAAATGCTGGCATCAGTCAACATTTGGCCAGTAAGCCACGGGAGGCTGTCCATCACAGCCTTCAGTGGCTTCATTGCTCTTAGAAAACGGTTACTATAGACTTCCTAGTAACACCCACCAAACACACACACAGCCACATTAGATGCGATAAACACAAATCCTTGATCTTCCACCCAAGCAATCCAGTCTTTCAGTTCAGCGAAATAGTTGCCAAGCAACGCGGGCTAGCATACTTTGGGTTTGATGGCGCTTTTATACTAAAAAAAAACTTGAGCAGTCCACAGGTGTGGTTTTTTATTTGTTTCAACCGCTTTTAGCCAATCAGAGGCCAGTCCCGGCGCCGTCTGTTGCATAACGAGCGTTTCCTCTCTGCCCCCCAGCCACGCAGGCCCTCGGCCAGCGCCCTGCCAGTGCTTCCGCGGCAGCAGCCCCCGTGCGGGCCATGCCCCAGTACAAGTACGCCCCTGGGGTGCGCAACCCTCAGCAGCACATGGCCTCGCAGCCCCAGGTCCCCATGCAGCAGGTACCGATGCTTGACAATAGCACATTCAAAACACAATGCCATCATTGGAAAAAAAAAAAAAAAGCACACATAAGTAGTTGCCTTGTGCAATCGTGGAGAACTTCAGCATTCACAATGGCATCCTCGCCAACTCGAAATGTAGATTTTAATGTGTTTTTGTTTTTGTTTCTCCCATCAGCCGGCTGTACATGTGCAGGGACAGGAGCCACTGACTGCCTCCATGCTGGCCGCTGCCCCGCCTCAGGAACAGAAGCAGATGCTGGGTGCGTACTAATCAATGGAGATGCGCGTGTGTGTGTGTGAGAGAGTGAGATTGCCCTTCCTCTGTGTGGTCACTGCCCATTACTGACCCTGGCCTGCTGTGTTTCCCCCCCCGCAGGTGAGCGTCTGTTCCCCCTGATCCAGAACATGCACCCCAGCCTGGCTGGCAAGATCACCGGCATGCTGCTGGAGATCGACAACTCTGAGCTGCTCCACATGCTGGAGTCCCCCGAGTCCCTGCGCTCCAAGGTCAGTAGCGAGCCGCACGGAGGCAGCTGCGGAGCTCTGAGTGGGCCTGCTGTGCTGGCCAAGGTGTTAGGGACTCCGGTGGCCTAACCTGATGTCTGTTTTTGCAGGTGGATGAGGCTGTGGCTGTGCTTCAGGCCCACCAGGCCAAGGAAGCTGCCCAGAAGTCCACAACCCCGGCTGGGGTTCCCAGCGCCTAAAGGTGGGTGGTGTGGTGATGTGCATACTTAAACTGGTTTAAAGATTTTTTTTTTTTTTTTTTTTTTTTTTTTACTTCCTCAACTAATCGGAACTTGTCTTTGTTCTCCACAGATTGCGCATTTTGAAACCTGCTTCACCGATGAAAAAGATAGAAAAAAAAATTAAACATTGAAAAACCTAAAACTCTGAAAACATCGAAAAATGATAAATTATTTCTTAAAAAAGAAGAACACAATTGACTTTGCCAGGTCTGGGAATGGTTTGACTAGACCTTGATAATAAAAAAGCAAAAGTTTAAAAAATAGCAAAATATAGAAAAGCTGAGATAATACATTTTGAATGCATTCCTGTTTTATGTCATTTTACTGTGCCAGTGCTCAGAATATCATGTGTGTAAAATGATAGCTGGGCACTCTGAAAGGTAAATTGTTTCGTAAACTACTGGCTGTAATAAAGTCTCAAACAGTATCTCTGCCTTGTTTCGTCAATGGTTTTTGACAAATCTGCAATGGCTGCAACTTCTGTAAAGGGCCGTTATGAATCAGGTTAGAGTATTTACGTTTTGTGCTTTTTTTTTTCTTTTTAGATGACCTTGTGCTTCAGATTTAAGGACTCTATTTGAATTGCAGTCGTACTACAAATGAGCAGCTGGATTTTTCATCTGCCACTAGATGTCGCTAAAACTGTTTGATCTACTTGGGCTTAGTTAAAACTACTGTCCTGGTGAACAAACTCGATGTCAACAGCCACACAGATGCACATGCTTATCAGTGGTACATCATCATACACAAGTGTGTAAAACATGTTCAGCCTGTAAGCATGTGCTTGGTGCTTTGTGTAAATCTGCATGATTTAATTGCAGTAATGGGTATGCAACTTCCTGTGCTGGTCAGCAGTTTTGTTTATTCCTGGTCCACATTGCTCTCAAAAGAAAACGTACTCCATCTCTTTGCTATCAACATGTGTTACTCCAGTCCGTCACTGTCATTCCTAATTGCTTCTGTTAAGCCAGCCACTCAAATTCATATATGCTTACCAATGTTGATGGGCAGGGAGATGCTATTTCATCCCAATCAACTCTTACACCCATCTAATGTAAATCCTACCCTTGGATCACTGGGCATTCACTTAAGATCAGAGTAAAGAGAACAATAATGTATCCTGAGCTAATGTGTTTGTGGCCTAGCCTGAACAGATGAGAGTACTGTTTACCAAAACGCTTGCTTTCCCAAGGGTACCTTTTGGTCCACTTTGTGGGCGAGTCTATTTATTATTTTTATTATGAAGTGCATGTTAATGCATCTTGGATGTCACCTACATAATTAACTTTATGTGCTTGCACAGAGAAGAAGACAAGCTGTCAGCCTCTTTTTATAAAGCTGACTAAACACTGGCCTGTCGTTTTGAATGAAATACACTGCAATGCTTTGTGAACTAGCATATCTGAATCGAAAACATATTTCAAGATTTCATCCAATAGTTAAAGAAATATGGGTCATGATCTGGCATGTGACGGTGACGTCTTCGTGCTGGCATTGTGGGGTCAAAGTTCAGACGAGGGCACCTCACTGTATGACACGTCTCTTGAGTTTTGCGGCGTGGCTGACCTGTATTTGAATGTGTTCCCTTCCTCATCCTACCGAGGCTGTCTGAGTTTACTGGGGTTACACACCCGGTGTAAAGTCCACTTATTTACACTGGCCACGAGTATTACGATGTGACTCCAACCAAAACAACGTTTGTGTTTTATGAGATTATCCATCTGACATTTTTATGGTCCCTCTGGACTGTTTATGGAGGGAGGATAGTCAGTAAATCTTTTTCATTCTCAGGTTGGTTAGTGCAAATAAAGCATCGGTTCTCCTTCAATTGTTGTTTTCCCACTTCCTCCATCCTTTTTATGCTGGGGTCATTTCTCATGTAGACTTCTTATGACTTTGTCTTTGACTTTCTTATGACTTATGAATCTTTGTCTTTGCTGTGTCTTTCATGGTGTAGTTCATATGTGAAAGTATACTTTGAGTATATAAGAAGGTGTAGCGTACATATAGCGAAAACAAACGTTGATACATTTGTTGAAACAGTGTGTGTCTGGCTGTGAAAGTCTTGCTTACCATTTGGCAATACCTCCTCTAAAAAAATGTCCGTTTAACATGAATACAAAAAGAAGGGGGTCTCAAATCCAGCTGTGTGAACTGTATGAAGCTACTGACTATGTTAAAATGGGTTTTAATTATAGATGTGATGGGATGTGCAACATCATTGTATGTATTCATTTAAGCAACATTATAGTCTTAGATCAATAGCCTACATAGTGTGCTTTCAAATGACATGACATAAAGGCCTATATAATTACATGTTTAGGCTATTTATACTTACATTTGAATTATTTAGGCATTTCAATTATATGACGTATAGGTCTACATAGTTATATATTTATATTTTTATATTTAGGTTCCTATAAATAGGTTTTTATCAAATTAGTAGTTTTTTTACAGACTGCGTTTAATTAAACAACATTGTTTTGGCAGTATAGCAAAAGCAAAATGTAAAGTTGCCATTGCGGTTTGTTTGGATATTACCTGCAAATACACATTGCTTCTGATAACCTAATGGCACCAAGATGTGGTTGGGTTAATCATAGGGGTTAATCTTGTCAAGTTTTCCGTAGCTCAGATCTCGCGATGTAATTTGAATTGAACACCAAACCTCGTTCCCAAGCGTTCTCGTCTCAAGGCGGAACGCCTGGAATAGAATGCTCCAAGTGGGCGTTATCGGCCAGCGAGGGCGGGACTTTCAGGTAGGGCTTAACTGCAATAGATATAAATTTCCGTTATATATTTCGCCCAGTACTTCATCAAGATCATCATTGATCATCATTCCCCTCGTCTGTTTTTACTCGTCTCGCTCCCGGGACTGATAACTCACGTAGGAAATAAGAGACCGGAAATGGTGTTGTGGTAGACCAGGATAACGGTACAATCCAGGATCCTCTCAGCATATAGAAAACCAAACAACAGAGCCCAGAAGGAGCTGTTATCGTTCAGAGCGGCACGGAAAGGTGGGACCGACTACCGAAGAAAAGAACTATCGTCCAACGCAGGAAACTGTTGAAGCAACTAACAATACAGCTCGACTTTAGGAAGGATTTACCACACTCGGACTGGAAAGTGAACACATTGTTGTGTTGATGTCATACTGAACGAGTGTCAGCAGCAACAGACGGTACGTTCTCATCGTTTTAGCTCCTCTGCGCTAGCTAGCCGCTAACAACCACTGTCTCTGCTAACGTTAGCTGCCTAATATCTTAATTATTTTTATTATCAGAAACGTGAACCGAGTTCTTGTGGAAATGTTAAACTGTATCATCATACGTGGCCGACGTGTCTTGACCTCGTATTGTATTGCTGCCTGATGCTAAATGCAGGGCACACAGAGTGAACTTATTAAACAAGAGGAAGATGCCGTTAGCCGACTGAGCTAGCAGAGACACCTAAACTACAAACGTGTTGGGTTAATTCCCAACGCAGTGCCGGGTTCAATCCCTTTTGCTGGGGCTGCTGATTCACATGGATTGCGTTCCCGTTGTCCGTGCAGACCCCACATGTCAGATTGTGTGTGTGTGTGTGTGTGCATGTGGGTGGGCCAGCATCCACAGACACGCCGTGTTAATGTCATGAGACATCACAGCTCTGTCGATGTCACATCAATCAGTATGGCATGGTAGGTAATATCACACATCAGTCTGGCATGGTAGGTAATATCACACATCAGTACGGCATGGTAGGTAATGGCCAGCCGCAACTTAATCATTCACTTTACGCAGGTTTCTCTTCATGGCGAGCAGAAAAGGACGTGTTTGAATTCAGTAGTCCCAACCTGTTATTTAGTGCATTAGATGAGAGACATTCCTGTGGGTGTCTTTATACAGATGATCACCCTGGGCATTGGAACTCTGTGTAGCATCTGCAATCTACAGGCAGCTATAAACCTGAAACATCTGTCTCTCGTTTGAGAAGATCCGCAGATTTCCGAGGTAGTTAAATGGGTCGGGAGAAACCGAAAGTACTTGTTTGACTCAATGTCAACTGTCAAAATGTAAATTGTTCATTAAATATACGTGGCTCGTGTAATTGTGAGACGTATGGCCATGATGTGCTTTATTCAGGGGACTGGTTTATTTCTACTGGGGACATAAATCTGATTGTGGAAAGGTTGGCAGTATAGCTGTGTAATGAACTATGTAAAACCAGTAGTTTCATTGTTTTGCATGATGACACAAGCCATTCACATTTCTCAAATGTGTGACCACACGTTCAGCGTGTGTTTTGAGTGTAGACATGTTTTGTATATGCCTTGCTTATTGGTGTGGGTATCCTCTGGATACACAAAGTTACCTTGTGGGTCTCTAGATGAACTCTGGCAGCCATTTTGCCAAGTGAATATACAGACCATGTGCAGCAGAGTGGCAAGAGTGGCCCACTTCTCCAGTAGCCCCCCAGTGTTGTCCTTTCTCCTGGCGTCAGTCCCCTTGCTCAGACTCACTACCCTTGGCTGAAAAAGCACCGAAGGTCACTGCGTGACGTTTGGCATACATCATTAGCCTGGACAATTGCTTTGGCTAGTGATGCTGAGCAAGGCTTTTAAACTGCGTCCGAATAGGCCGTCAATCTGGTAAATGTATCTGTTGTCCTTTGCCCATATTTTATTCATTTCACATTGGGAAACAAGTTAAGTAGTGTCAAAGTACCACTTAATTTAAAATGTTCCCTACGTTTGGATCCCTTCTGTGTGAACTGTGCTGATGATGCATACAGTGGCTGAGTGTGTTTTATTAACCTTCCCAGTATAGATCCTCCATTGCCACATCACGTCCAGGGACCATTTGTGTTCTTCCAAAGGACAGGTCGCTGACCTAGTATGATCTGTGCTCTCTCTCTCTCTTTCTCTCGCTCCCCTTCTGTCTGTTTGACAGTGCCTGTGTGTGTGACCTCCCTTTCCTTCCCAAAGGTAAACACAGCTGCACTCCTGGTGGGCAGGCGTCTGGCCAACCCACCAGGGTGCCATCATTGATAACCAGCAAGCAAATCTTATCCCACTACCCCCATTATGTCTCTGCCTTAACTTGACCTTGCTTCTTCTTCCTTTGTTACATTCGGCGCACATGTGATGCTCAAAGTTTCTGGTTGGAGCCTTTTATCCAGTGCTGCCCTAATCTCCCTCCTTCATCGCCATTTGCCCTCGCTTTAACAACCCTTGGATCACTGAAGGCCAAATGCCTGTGGGTGTTTTTCCCCTGGGGGTAGGAAAACAATGACTTGGGATTCCTGAGCATGGTGTCAAGGTGTCACTGCTTGTTTAGAATAGGCTCTGCATCTGCCGTGTCCTCATGTTTCAGCCATTTTGAGGTTTCAACAGACTTCGATTAAGTTTGTTATTGTAAAGCAGATTTTCACTTCTTCCTCATGATCGGGCTCAGCCGAAGTTGGTGTAGTCTAATCTTAAAGATCTCATAATTATTTCCCTTATTATTTCCATTCTGGCTTTTTTAACGGGCAGTCTACACTGCGGGTGTCAAACGCATTTCACCTTGATGTTGATCAGATTTGAAACGATAGCGATGCATGGATGGAAAATTCACTTCATTCAATTCATTTTGTTTAATAAATGCATTATTGGTGTACAGCATATATAAATGAAGAAATACAAATTAACATTCCGTTTTGGGTATTTAATGTTAGTTTCAATCCACGTAAAGCAACAGCCAATGTGGAATACATGAGCTATTTCTGATCATTTGGTCAACACATAACTCATTCGCTATGGGACAGGTAACGCATTGCTCTCATCCATAACCCCATCCTTGGACTTTAGTCAAATGAAGATGCACACGTGTTCACATTAGGCAGGTTCAAATGAGAAGTGCGGGCAGCTTGAGGTTTTGTCCACTTTCTCTCTCTTGAGGGTGTGTGTGTGTGTGTGTTTCACAGGAGCCCCCCCCCCCCCTCCAGCTGTGGCTCTACAGAGACCCGTAGCGTACCGAGCAGTCGGGACCCAGCCCCCCCATCCCAGTGTCTCCCTGGGTGAGGGTTTGGAGGTAGCCAGGGGGGGGCTGGCGTGAGCTCTCGCACCTCCACACCGTCTTAAGTGGAAACACGCTGATCGAGCTCGCGGCGCGATCCGACCCGGTGCTTGTGCTCGCACATCCCTTTCTCTCCCCATAGGTCCTCAGCTGAGCGCAGAATGCCAGGGTGCTTACCTCATTTCCGTCCCTCATGAGAGCGCAGGAGGGAGAAGAAGGGCTGCGGCTGAGTACTGTACTGCCTTTGTCCAGCCTGGAAACTTTTCCTTTCTTCCCCCCCCCCCCCTGTCTTGCCTTCCTTTGTGTCGTCCAACAACAGCCCCCCTGTTTACAGCCGCTGTTGTTTTTGCCATCGCCGTTTTTATTTATTTGTTCATTTAGGTCATTTTTTCCCCTTAAGCTTCTAGCTATTGTACTCCACCAAGCACGTGCTTGGTTATAGCCTTTTATTTGTCTGGTTTCGGTAGTGTTGTGTGGGTATCGGGTTTAGTGGCATGATCTTTCCCCCTTGAGTGTTTTGTCAGCTGGTTACCAGGTAACTGACGATGTTCGCTCCACATTGATATTTCACTGGTGTTGAATTTGTCTTCCAACCTTGAACCAGGTAGTTTAAAGTGCTGATAGAAATATAGATGCCAACACTTTGGATGGAGAAAGAAGGGAGGACTGAAGGAAGTTTGCTGTGACTGTTTGCCTTATTTGATGCATGACAGCATATTTGTATCAACAAGTTGTTTATGCAGACATCAGGAGTTCAGGAGTCTGAATTAATGCGTGTCCACAGTGAGTCTTCACTCGTATACGGCTAAAATGTCCTTGATTGATGGCATTGCTACCACTGAGGAAGAGCACCATGGCACAATAGTTTATAGTCTAGTGATGAGACGCTTGAGAGAACTACAGTGAACAGTTTTGAGCCAGTGACTCTGCTCGTATCATGTGGAACACCCGTGCTTGCCTTTAACTGCAGACTCGTAAACGTGTCATTCCGACACTTGACACAAAACCTGTTCAGACGGACGAACCAGATGACTAGATGCCATACACCTCCCTGCCTGAGCGCCACTGTGGCTGAGGTATTGTAGAAACTCAGCCAGTGACCACACCCACAGCTGGTTGCCTGCTCCACATTTTTGTGAAAACTCCCCGATTTCCAAACCCCAGACCGAGAGATTCTTCACGCAGCGGCTCGGTTAACATGAACACAATCTAACGTGTTTTGCTTGCTTGTAACGACGTGCTTCACAAATCACATATTACCCCCCCCCCATTCAGAGGAGCCAAATCTACCGTATGGTGTCGGTGCTCGTTTTTATGTGGCAATTCACTGTTAACACTTTCACAAGTCTTCCCCCTTCTATGCGTGCTAACCAGATGACAGTGGTGACGGTGTTATGGAACCCGAGCCGTCGTCTACATTGTTCAAAGAGAGTTGGACGCGGCGCGTCCCGTTATGCTAGTTTATGAGGAGACTGCCGGTAGGACATCTGGGCTGTTCTGGTCTTGCGTTGCAGGGGCCCCATCCGGTGTCTGTAAGACGGTCCAGCTTGTTTCGGTGCATCATCCGAGGCCTTCAGTTTACTGATAGCTGGGGCTCCTTTCCTTGCTGTACGAATATCCTGAGCTTGAGCAAGGTATGACTCATTCGAGTTTCCAAGAGGAATGTCAAGAGCTTCATCCAGATGGCTGGTAATTAACTTTAGCTCAGACTTCACTTGCTTATGATATTGGGACGAAGCGCAGGTGGCAAGTCGAACATGGCGATGGGCCCAGCGGCTCGATACTTCTTTCTTCTGGAGAACCGGAACAAATCAGTGCTGCCTTTCATAGCCACGTATAATCAGAGCCAGAAACCAATGACACAACGGTTTGAAATCCTGGGACAGCACTAAGTGAGTCAAAACGCGAACCTTCTTAATGTCTTGAGTGCGGAACATACTTGGCATTTCGCATGTTAGCATTGGAAATCATGTGGAAGTCAACCGCTTGGCCTACATCGGTCCAAGATCCTAGATATTTGCAGCACAATTAGACTTGCTGTGGTCGTCGTAAATTCTATTGGTCACTTGTGGTCCAGCTTGTGTGTGGGAAGTGTCTGTGTGTGTGCGCGCGCGCGCATGCACTGCAGTGGAAACATTAATGCATCGACTGTCCCCAGTTCCACAGAGGCCCAGGAATGTGCAGAGAAGCTGCGTTCCATAGGAGGCCGGCCCGACAGGAATGCAGGTGGCAGCCAGACACTGACGGACTCCAGGGGCTCAGCTCGGGCCCTCTGGCCGTTCCCATCGGCCCCGTCTGGCTGCATTCCCTCAGCCTTATTCAGAGAGTGTGTTTACCAAACAAAACACCTGTTATTTCAAGTGAACATCTCTTCCCCTGTCTGTGTACTCGTCGCCCGGCCATGGCGGACACCGTTGGCTGGTGGTACATCCACCACCACCACCACCACCACAACCTCGCCAAACCTCCCTACATGGGTCTACAAGGAACAAGCCACCGCGGTGTCCGTCGCTGGGTTCTGTAGCATAAACATATCCCCACACACACCCTGTGTTCTTCTTTTAGATGCACAGCCCAGTGGTGTGTCCCGCCAGCTAAGTTTAGACCCTGACTACCACCACTAGTCTAATTATCAGCGGCAATGGAAATATCAGGCTGGCCCACTGCACAGGAACCCAGGGTGGTCCCTCCCTTCTGTCTTTTGGGAAAGGGTTGCCTCTGTAGCAGGGAATTACTGCCGTTTCTAAATGCATCTTCAGCAGTGCGTTGGTCTGGCCGTGCCCTATGTTTAACCTTGGTGTCAACATTACAGGAAAATAACTAAGTAGGGAGCTTGAGATGTCCTCTAATCCACGGTTGGTTGGTTGGTTGTGTGTGTGTGTGTGTGTGTGTGTGTGTGTGCGTGTGCGTGTGCACACTGTGGGCAAGGCTTTTGATACTCCTGCAGTGCTTTCGGGGCCGAGGCTCAACAAAAGAGACGACACGGAAAGGGAAGCCACACGTCGAGACGCAAGTGTTGATTTTCTGCGGTGACGTGACCCAGAACTGCGTGTACCTTCCCTGTGGTTCTCATGTTTGTTTGTGTTATTTATGTTTCCAACCGTGGTGCGGTGGCTCTCGCCGCTAAACAAGGTGTGAGAGTGTTTGCAAACAGCGGAGTGGGACAACAAGCCCGTGTGGAGACGAACACGGTCGTCAGCAGCAACCCCCAACCTGAGGGCAGAGGCCCGAGTGTTCATCTGATGGGACGGTTGATTCTGTTGCGTTGGGCCGTCTGAAGGGCTTCTGTTTGAGAGCATTGTGCCACATTGAGTCCAGTCCGTCCGGCGCCGCCCCCCCCCCCCCCAGGACCGGGCCGGGTCAGCCTGGGTCACCCTTGTTCGCATGAGCTATTGCAAGCACACATGGAAGCTATGGAATTTTGACCATTGCAAACCTTTGTAGCCCCTCCCTCTTCTCAAAATGTGTCCCTTAAATAAACCCCACTTCCCCGCTCACCCCCCCCCCCCTCCACCCCCCCGCCGCCTCCCGAGGAG
>JAOPUH010000008.1:9113170-9123903 GCA_027123175.1 Urophycis cirrata
GTTTATCAGTTCCAAAGTTTAATAAATTAGACACTGATGGCACAGTTCTCTGTTTTAAGTCTTTTTTTTCTCAACTAAAAATGCTTTGCATTGGTTAGGGGGTACTTGGCTGAAAAAATATTTCACAGGGGGTACATCACTGAAAAAAGGTGGAGAACCACTGCTTTAGACCGACAGGATTAAACCTATACTTGCATACCTGCACACTTTATACAGTTTTATACTGTAACTGGACTAGATCTAATCTCTGTCTTTTCTATTTTTTGGTGGTGGGAAACGAAAGAGAAAGAGGCACTTTAAATATGACGTGCTGTTCACAGCACAACCGACGACTTCCTGTGAACTCCCTGCCAGCTCATCAGAAGCCTCAGACCTGGAGTAGTACGCCACCGCTTCCTCATAGCCCCGGGCCCTGAACGCCTCGTTGCCTTTGTCTTTCTCACGGCTGGCCAGGAGGAGCTTCTCCTTCTCGCTGAGCGCTGGAAGGAGGGTTAAGAGGAGCCACGAATCAAACGCACGCAAGGTTTAAGTGACGCGCAAAATGTTTCGCAAACGCGTGGCTGATCAGACAATCTGCATGAATGAGACACCGCAAGGGGAGATTTACTCATGGCGTCCACTCTGGTTCTGAGTTTGGCGTGGCCGCAGTTGATGACAGCAGGTTGGTCCTTTTTGGACTCGCCTCCGTCAATCATCTCACATTCTCGGTCAGCATCAAACCTGGGAGCAACGGAAGCACGGTTTGGGAATATGGAATGGACACATGGATACAGATCCACCAAGCCACTGTGCTCTTCCTGTGACACTCCTCATTCATGTCTGCTTTGACTGCACGTCGCGCCATGCCTGAAGGAAGCACCACAACTCACGCGTCCCACTCCCTGTAGTCTCGAGGAAGAGCTCTCTTGTGGGGCTTCTTTGCTCCGCTGGCTGCATTCTGGGATGAAATCAGAGTGTATTTACTGATCTCTCTCTGTTCAGAGGCCGACCAGAAGAGGCTGTGCGTCGATTGCTTTACCTGTCTCACCTGGCCGAGGGGAACAGAACAGTTGGAGCCTCTGACGGGTGGTACATTTTCATTCCCTATATCGTGGAATATAGATGCGGGTGGTATCGACGCTTCGAAGTCTTTCGTTTCCTCCTGCCATCGCTGTGAAGCAGACACACTTAATGAGAGGCACTACTGGAGAGACGTGACGCTGAAGTCTTCCTGGGTGCTTCAGTACCTGGAGGTCTTCACTGATCTGTCTCCACTCCTCTGCGGGGAGGCAGGCGGCTGTGGCCACGGGCTGGTCCTTTCTCAGGGCTCGACTGGTGGGGTCCAGGCTCCTCAGGTGATCCTCGCAGAACTGGTTCAGATGGGGGTACATGCCCTCTTGGCCAGACCTTGGAACATGGCACATTACACTGTAATGACTGCAAGCTTTGAAAGTAAGGAGCAGGAATCGTTTAGCTAGGAACCGGCCCAAAGTGTAATGATCACACTTAGTTTCAACTGTAGTTTGTTCTGCTGTTATATGCAGAGATCGGTGCTTAAAGGACATCAAACACGTTGGTGCTTACCTGAGGAGTCTCAAGACCTTCTCCAAATACTTGACGTTCGTGCATGTTTTAATGAACCCATAATCTAGATGCTCCACAGGAACCTTCCCAGACGGGTCCACAGAGACTGGGGATGTGATGTCCTGGTTTAGAAGGGAAGCTACTTCGTTCACACTCATTGTGGCCTAGAATTAAAGCACAGCTAAATATGTCAAATAAAATACGAGTCGATTTATGCAAACGCTATCAACTACAACAACTGCAACTATCTTTTTAGATAATTAACGTAACCGCAAATAAGTAAAACCACTAATACCCAAAAACAAAAACAACACGGCACAAAAAAAGAAACACATATATAACTTTTGCCCTTGTGTTAACGTTTATAGACGCGTACAGCTGTGGCAGAGTCTCGTTTCTATGCCGACAAGACGCTGCCCTCCTCCGGAAGTGCGTCACCGCGTCGCTGCGTCACCAAAAATAAAAGGCTCCAAATTTGAAAACGCTATTCGGGTTTTTCCGCCGAGCAGTAGGACCAGTAACATGTAGCGCGAGCGACACGGGCCCATCAGCAGCTGCAGCCCCGGAAGACGTCTTCGCGTTTAAGTCCACACTCGGATCTCTGGTAGATATTCCAAAGTAGGTTTATTTAGTTTCAGTTATTGATGTTAATCTTAACGGTCAAAGTGTGTGTGTGTGCGTTTCTATGCGATCCAGCGAGCACACACGGGCGCCAGTGTCCCAGTAGCTGGCTATGCCTTTCATGTTAGTTGTAAAGGTCGCAACGAATAATAACGACTAGTAAACGCGACCTGGTTACTGGTGTGCTTTGTTTTCTTGCGTTGTTTGGTGCGGGAAAGGATGTATTACACCCTCAAAAGGCGGCCCGTGGGTTGTGTGGTTAGACTATTTCTTTTGGCGGCGGCGGCTGGTTTTTGAGCGGGTTATGACCGTGCAGCGGTAGAGCGACCTGCAACCCAAATGACTGGTTAAAGGGCCGCGGCCACTTGCCAACATGTGGCCAACATGTGTTGAACCGCCAAGGTTCTGCGGGTACTGTCCAGTTGATCAGTTGAAACAAACAAACTGTCAATAGAAAACCATTCCACCAGTAAAATTAATTAATAATTATTATCCGTTTTTGGACTGATGAAGCTGTTCTAACATGACCTTGATTTACCGTCACTTTAATAACCACTGCCACTTTTTCATGTTTTTCAATTTTGCACCTTATTCTGCATTCCGGCATTTAAACCTGCACCTTTATCGCACATTTGCACTTCTGGTTAGAACGCCAACTGCATTTCGTTGTCCCTGTACTTGTACTCTGCACAATGACAATAAAGTTGAATCTAATCTAAACTAAAAACCTTGAGTGTCATCACAGCAACTAACTAACACTGCTGGTTAAACTTTAAGATCAAGACAACTTTATTGTCAGTTTTCATGAATGTACAGACCATACACAAAAACTGAAATGCCGTTTCCCCCGATCCCTGGTGCAAGACGACTATACACGTATGCAATATAAATATCAAAAATGGATATAACTAAGAATACAAATTAAAAAGAAGAGAATGGTAGTTTGTCATGGAACATCATCACCGTAGACTAAACCTAGGTGCGTGCTTTGTTTTGCAGGGATTTTGATATCCTGATCTGACCCTGTGTGTGTTGAAGACTGCTTACCAGAACTTGCCAGAATGGACTACACCCCAGACTCAGCGGTTCATCTCCAGAGGTCGAAGAAGCACCTGTACCACGGGAGCTCTTGTGACAGTGGTTATTCTGGGCTGGAAAGCTTCTCCATACCCAGCGAAATCAAGTTTGCCCCCTGTAGATTTTTGTCTTCAGAAGATTACAACGAAACGCCCAAAGAGAATCTTTCAGTAAGTCCCATGAAGGAAAGAACCAGCGACACACCCAGACTTGTGGAGAAGGATTTTCGAAGGGTACAACAGCCTTCGTCGGGGAGTTGGTGTGAAACCCCCAAAGGGTCCAATAAAGATGGGTTGTTGCGTCGCAGGCTTCTCGCGTGCAACGACAAATCCACCACAGACGCCAAAACCGAAGCTCCGGGGTCGCCCTGCGCCAAAGTCACAGACACTTCTCCCCTGTTGGGGGCCAGGCACCGTTTCGCTGGGTCTTCTGACTCCCCCGACAGTGCTCTGAAGCCCTCGCTGGGCCGATCACCTCTGTCCACCAGGAAACGGCGCCTCTTCTTCGCTCAGGTAAAGACGTCCACTCATGACTGTGACAGAAAATCTGATGTCAACTACCAGAGGAGAGTCTCGCTCTCCTCCGACGCGGACCTCGGCGACAGCATCGTCGCCTCCGGACGTTGTGCCACGGAGCAGCTGGCGACGCCTCTCTTGGGAAAGTTCCTGCCTGCACTTGATAGGGAAAGCTGTCAAACGCCAGTCAACATGGCGGCCGCCATCTCGGGTCAGAGTCCCTGTGCTCAGAACACCCCCTCAGCTGCACTTACTCCCACCTACGTCCGGTATGTGCCTTTTTTTTAATTGTTATTTTAAAGAAATCTATACATCCTTGCCATGACCAATTAAAATGGCCTCATAAATTGCCTGTGTATCTACTAACCGGTTCAGTATCACTGTTTCCGCTAACCCTGACCCCCGCCTCTCTATGCGAGCAGGTCGGTGTCCGAGGACAGCGGCTTTGGTTCCGTGGCCCACGACAAATCCCACGACTCATCACTGGAGCACGACGGCTCCTTCCAGGAGCTGCTGCCCTCCTCCTCCAGCCCCCGGTCCGGCGCCAGGGCACTGCCCCAGTCCAAGGGGAAGCGGAGGTCCCGCCTCCAGCGGCAACAGAGGCTCTCCACGCTGCGGGAGGGGGGCTCCCAGTCCGAGGAGGACAGCCGCCACGTGGGCCAGGCGCGCCCCGGCGGCAAGCGCCCCTCCCAGTACCAGACCCCCTGCAAGGTGGACGAGGTGTTTCTGGTCGCCGACACCACGCCTTCTGGTCCCGTCGCCGGCCTGAAGCCGGGCAGTCGGGCGACGCCCCTCGGCCCGATCGCCGCCAAACAAGACACCGCCACGCCTCTTCGCTGCACGCCCACGGCCAGAAGAGACGCGACAGCCGGTGCGAGTGCCGAGGTCGCCGGTCGCAACGCCACCACCCCGCTCCGGAGCACTCCAGCGGGCCTGGAGTCCCTCTCCCTGACACCCGCCCTGCAGCTGGTCGGAGCCATGTGTCTCCGGAAGGCCTCCTTGATGCAGGGTCAGACCCCCAGCTTTGAGCGGGAGATGCGGTCTGCGGTAGCGCTGGTGGAGACCCCGGTGGCCATCAGGACCAGCATGCCCTTGGCAGGGCTCATCGGCAGGAAGATGGGCGTGGGCAAACTGGACGTTCTCACGGAGCTGAAGAAGAGGAACCTACGCCACATCCTGGCCATCATACTCAAACACCTGGCCCCCGAGGACCTCCACAGGTCAGTTGGGCCCTCGTGGTTTACACAATCCTGACATATCCACCATGACGTTTTCTACAGTTATGTTCCAATGCATCTTTCAGGATGAGTGCGTTCTTTTTGATCCAGCTCATCGAACAAATGTCCACCGATTCACTGGACAAACTGCACTGAGCAATTTCAGCAGTGTAATGATGCGCCATCTTTTCCAGATTTGGTCAGGTGTCCCGCAGATGGAATGAGATCATCGGTCAGGACAAACGGGCCAGCAGCAGGAGAAAGATTCACCTCATTGAACTGGAAGCTGCCCTGGAGGTAAAGGACTCAATAGCCACCACTTATGCAACTAGTAATGATTCATTCAGGCCTTAAACTGTAGGGTTGAGGCGGCCTCAAGTCAAGACATTCAGAATAAAATGTTTTTTTTTTCCCCTGTACATCTAAATTTTTTGCTATGTTTTGTGTGTACCATATCCAAGATGGATGCTGCAGTGCAGACATGTGATGTGCTGTTTTTGTTGTTGTTTTGCAGCAGGGCGGTGTGGTCCGCGTCACAGATGCTGAGACCAGGCTGGCCCTGATCAAGAGGGTGGTGCTGGGCTCCACCCAGGCCCAGTCCAGGAGCTCGAGCTTCGGCACCCCACAGTCCGCCAAAAGCACTTTAACCCCCTCCCAGCAGAACACTTCACAGTCGGGCGGCAGCATCAGCAGCAAACGGGAGAAGTTCCTCCAAGTAAGTGTAGACTATTGTTCTTCACAGGAATTGGCAGATCTTGGAACTGAAACACCCAAAAGACTCCCCCTCCACTCTCTGCTCCCTCCTTGCTGCTACACTTCTCCGGCCATCTTGGAAGTGTTGGCTTCCCGCACCTTTTGATTGACGGGCAAGATGGATGGCTTACTGTCCTAAACCTTTCAATTGGAGAGGAAGGGAGCCATCCCGAATGATTTCTCATGTTGCCTTTCAAAGGCCTTTTTTAAATTTGCTAGTCACAGCAAACAAGGTTATATCATTTGTATATAATTTGATATTAGGATGCACTTATCCGCGATGACGCCTTTTTTAAAAAAAATAATAATAAATAAAAAAATAATTAAAAAAATAAAAAATAAAATAAATAATGTATATAGTAAATAAATAAAATAATTAATTGGTTTAGATTTTCGAGTGGTTTCCATAGAAACCGAAAGGCGGGCAAGCCAAGTAACCCGCCCGTCTCTCTCTCTCTCTCCCTGTCGCAGGTGGCCAAGACGCTGTTCAGCGACGAGTTCCTCAAGCCGTGCCCCCAGTGCCAGCACCCGGCCAGGTGTCACCCCGTCAAGCTGGAGGGCGTCTGCAGCCGGACCGACTGCGCCTTCCGCTTCTGCACGGCCTGCCTGTGCACCTTCCACGGCGCCCGCGAGTGTCTCAGCCGCTCGGTCGGCCGCAGGCGGGACACGGCCGCCCCTGGCAGCGCTCAGAGCAAACGCAACCTCAGGAGGCTGTGAACGGACGAGTGAGTGGATGGATGGATGGATGGACGGACGGACGGACAATGGCCGTCCTGCTGGAGCATTCAGTGCACACTACCCCATTTCAATGGCCACGGCAAAGCAAACTTGTCATACTCCGAATGTGTGTTTGTGGATATTTATGTGCTGTATTCAATGTCCTCTTCTCTTTCAATACAATTTTACTTGTGTTTTAAAATGCGTTTTTAAAATCGGCTGCTAAAAAGCTTTGGCAGCAGATGCACTCAAAAGGCGGTCACTTTTGACCGTCGGAAGCTTCACTTTTTTTCGTTTTTTTTGTTTTGTTTTTTTTTGTACTAATGTGATGCACATTATATTTTTTCAGCTTTGACAATGTCACCTTAACTTCTTATGAATGATTGTATAAATGGTTTTCACGTCGTTTTAAATAAAGCCCTTTTTTTCTACACATTGTTGTCAACCCAAGCATTCAACTTCATGAGGGGTGTATTCCTGACTGACTTAGAGGAAACGTTTAGTGGGGTGCCAGATCACCGCTGTCTCTAGGCAACAGCGCCTCAGCTTTGTTCGGGTGGAGACTCTGAAACTCTGATGGCAACCTCCAGAGGAACGCCTCTCTCCTCCAACGCGGACCTCAGACAGCATCGTCTCCTCTGGACGTTGAACCACGGACCAGCTGGTGACGCCTCTCGGGAAAGTTCCTGCCTGCACCTGAAAGGGAAACCTGTCAACATGGTGGCCGAAAGAAATCTATATATCCTTGCCACGGCTAAATTGTTAACCCTGACCCCCGACTCTGCGAGCAGGTCTCCGAGGACAGCGGCTTTGGTTCCGTGGCCCACGACAAAATCCACGAAATATTTGGGTCTTGGGTTGGCACACAAAAAAAAATGTACAGCAGTGTCCAAATTGGTACTTCAAGTAAAATTGTAATCGGATTAGGCCTATTTGTAAAATTGTGCACCATTGTAACACATTGATCTGGATCACTGGATTTTTTTAAATGTACTGTACCGCTTTTTGTACTCTACCACCAAATTGCTAATTCAAGCCAATCCACACTTGTTTCCTAAAGTTTAAGGTGAAGTGCTTATTCTCCGGCCTTTGCTTCCATCTAGTGGTAGAAGCAGCAAACACTTCATTAAGAACCGCAGAAGGTGTCACCTCGTTCAGTCACCGTGTGACGTTGGCTGAACGGCACCGCCACTTTGTATAACTTTTAATGCAGTTACTTTTTTTTAATTCTAAAATAAGAAATAAGACAAACGTGTGGTTCGTGGACTATGACCAACCAGGAGATTAGTTGCTCATGTTTTTCAAGTTTCTGTCCCTGGTCATCTAGTTAAACTTTTACTGCCCTCTGTGTGTTGAACATGAGTCCACCTCCATAGCAACCTGCAATGTGTCCGTCATTACACTGAAGGCTTAGGGGCTCTCCAGAAAAGGCGTCCAAACGCACTTTTTTGTTGTTGCTCTAAACTACTAAGGCCGACATCGACTGAAATTGTCCGAATATTTGTGAGGTCAAGAATGTGTGGAAAAATTGCAACAGGTAAGATCAGTCTTGGTATCCGTTTATCTTTAGCCAATGACTTCTTATAGTACTTTATAGAGCTTTAAATCTCACCGCAGTCCCCCCCTTACTTTTAGACCCTCCTGTAATTACGGCGGACAATCTTGTGAGTATATTACGGACATTTTGAGCAAGATAGTTTTTTAGACTACTATTCATTCTCTGCCCATGTCTTAGAGACTCCTCTGGTGTTGTGGATGCTGTCTGTGTGTACAGGAGCGCTGCCTGGCCTCTGATGACGCGCTGGTCCACTTCTTCAATGACTTCCTGAGCATGCCGGTGAGGTGACATCCAGACAGGAGAGTGTCCTCTCGTCGTGCCAACTCACCCACCTCGCCTCTGGTCTTAGGACCCCCCACCCTCCCCCCAGAATGTCCGGACGAAGGTTATATATAAACAAACACATTTCTCTTTCGCCTCTATAACAATTGTCGTGTGTGTGTGTGCGCGTGTGCGTGTGTGTCAGTCGTTCCCGGTGGCCCTGTCCTACGACCCAAACAGCGGTGTGTTTGAGGTGGAGACGGGGGCCGCGGAGCGTGTCTCGCGGAGGATCTCGTCCGTCCTGCAGGAGAGGAAGTCCGGCCGGCTGTCCGAGGACCAGGCCCTGCTGGCCCACAGCGGGCCCCTGGTGGACCACCACTTCACCGTCCGCGTGAGTGTCGCTCCACCACCAGGGGCGGTTCTAGGACTTTTTTTTCATTCAATGTCATTGTGAATTTGATCTATATGTGTTTTGTCGACAGGAAACGTGAAGTGTGTAAAAAAAAATCATACAAAATTAATTAAATAAAAGTATACAGCATCTCTCTTCATTTGTCCTGGGCTGGCTCACTTTAAAAGCCACTACGATGGCCGGTATCGGGTTTCTGTTGTCAGTGTTTCCAGGGATGGGCTTAAAAGTAGGCTATCTAGTTTGCATCACAAGCGGGACCTTAATTATTTTATTCATTTTTGTAACATATTCTACAGAAATAGGCAGTATATTAGGCAAGACTCGGACTCTCTAGATGCGGCAACGCAGTGTGGCTGCTCTGACCTGTTAACATGGGCAGCAGTGTGGCTCTCACGGGAAGAGGCTTTAAATAAGGTGATGGTTTCATAAAAGCCCAATAATAGGTTGGATGGCTGACCGTTATTGTCAGGGGTGATTTAAGACTCTATCTAGTGTTTCTAAAATTAGCCACTTTGAAAATGGCCGCTCATTTTTGATTTTCTATAATTAAATCAAAATGTGCGAATTAAATGAACAACTTTTATGACCTAACCCTAACCTTAAACACTGATAACTAATCCTTTCACGGTGGGACATGAACTCTATGCTTGGATGCTGGCGTTCAAATGAAGTTGTCTTTCTATTTTGCCTGTTGCAGTGGCTGGACAAAAGGCAAGGACTCCAGTGGATCATAGCAGAGCGTTTGCCATTGTTTCTTCAAAGTGACTGCTACTTTGAATACAGGTGGGGGAAACACAGACTTTGTTGTTGTTTCAACACACAGGAACCCATTGAAAAGCTGATGCAAAGCAATGTTACTGATACTGACACTATTTTATGCATGTGCGGCATGCAATCTCGTCTCAGGTTCTTATCAGTTTGGATTGGTTTCTGTTAAACTGGAATCCTGCGTAATTTGTTGAGACGTCAAAAGTATTCGCGCCCGTCACTGAGTTATCTGTTGCCGCCCCAATTTTTTATTCTATTCAATAAATCTTAACGGCTCTTGCATACAGCACATAAATAAACATACAGTATATAGGCATATACATATACATATATACACATACATAGCCTACAGAACTGCTCTGGGGCATTAACAGGTTTGGGGAATTGTATTGATCATAATATATTTCGACATAATCATGGAATAAAAATGCATTGCTGTGCACTCTATGCGCGGCCGAGCGCATGTTTCTGTTCGCTTGAGCTCAGCGAATGCTTCTCTGCGTCTCCCAGACTCGCCAAGCTGCTCTGTCGCTGGGAACCGGGCCCCTGTGTGCGCAAGACGGATGACAACTCATTCGGGGGCTCCTCGTACAACCAGAGACCCCCCACCCGCAGAGGGGACGGTGAGGCCGAACAAAGTGTCCCTCAGGACCCCCCCACCCCCCACACACCGCCACCGCCGGCTCTAACACATCAATCCTGCGTCCGCGTTGATGAGTTTTTGCGCGCCCGTCAAATGATTTCCATACGAGTCCGACTGAACGTCCCCCGTTTACCTTTCCCTACACGCAGGGTCCGGGCGCCGGGGTCTTTCCACAACGCCGGCGTCCCAGCGCTGTGGCGCGGACGAAGCGGGGGGCCCCAAGACCCCACCGACCCCGGACCCCCCGGCGGCCCAGAAGCGGGATCTGACCCTGTACCTGGAGGAGTTCTCTCGGTTCGCCCGCTACTCACAGCGCCCCCCGCAGGGTCCCGGGGACACGTCGGTGTCCCCTCGGTCCCCGGTCTTACCTCTCCAGTGCATGGCTGCCAGCGTATGCAGGCGCAAGCTCGCAACCGCAGGTGCTGTGATACACTTAGACTTAACGAGTAATACAGGAGAGTCACCAAACGTTTATCTTAGAGGCTATAAAAATGTTCATTGGAAACCCTACTTCAGAGTATTAAGTTTAAACACGTATACTCTACACACACTGTGTGTGTGTGTGTGTGTGTGTGTGTGTGTGTGTGTGTGTGTGTGTGTGTGTGTGTGTGTGCGCGCGCGTGTGTGT
>JAOPUH010000008.1:9485323-9496937 GCA_027123175.1 Urophycis cirrata
GCACACACACACACACACACACACACACACACACACACACACACACACACACACACACACACACACACACACAGGCATTTTAATTGAACAAAGTTGATCTGATTATAACTAAACACAAGCATCTATTTTTTTGTATCTGAAACATAATAATATTTATGCATCAACAGTCATCTTTATTTATGTGAATCAAACCTGTAAGAATGTGTTCTTTGACCGCATTTCACTTCACATGCAATAAAAACAGGCTTATTCTCGATGTCGGTAAATTGCTGACAACTAGTGGCAGGACCGCACTCCAACATGAACATTACCAAATGCCATCGGTCACACCCGAAATGATCCCGCTTTTCCAGGTTTGCCCATCACCATCACCGTCACCGTCACCATCACCGTCACCATCATCATCATCATCTCACCGCACGGCATTAGCGATGTGATACGAGACATAAGCACCCTGCATGCGCCACATTATACCGCCAACCTCCAGGAACAAGCGCACGAGCAGTGGCCGAAGTTGCTCCTGACAGCTTAATTACACATGTGAGGTGCAGCTGGTGGGAAGGCATTTCGGCACGGCGAAGAAGAAAAAAAAAAAAAGGGGGGCCTGAGACTTTCTTGGAGAGCGTCGGGCGTTCCGCATCCAGCGAGATAGAATAAATCACGCAGGGGGAGAAATGGGAGAGGACTTTCCCCCCCCCCCCCCACACCGGTGTTGAGAAATACCAAAGCCATGTTGCAGTGCTGGAACACGCCGAGGGGAGCTCGACAGGCCCCTTCGCCGGCCGGTGAGGCGGCTGGGTGTCCAGCGGGGTGTCCGATGGGAACAGAAGCAACCGTGCGGCGGCGAGCTACATGAGAGATGGAAGTGGTCCGGGGGCGCTGGGCGGGTTTGATCCGCGTTCAGGGCCAACGGGGAGCGGCCGGTTAAAGACGCGCGGCATCGCCGTGGACCGCCGGGGATCCGCTCGGGTCCGTAATCTCTCAAGAGCGGTTACTGGATCTAATGAATGCAAGTGGCGGGGGGGGAAAGCGACGCGTTTCCTGTCTTCCATACGATTCGGAGATGAGTAATGGGCCGGTGTTGCGTCAACTGCGGCCGCGTGTCTGGCCGGCAGCCAGGCGGCGGAGTATCTGTTGATATCTCTGTTAGCAAGCCCACGACCGCCGAGGGGAAGGGAAGTGGGGGGGGGAACGCCCAATATACTCCAACGTCCACCCTGGTGTGCCGTGTCAGCTGTAAATCACAAACATCTCAACGTCTCCCCCCCCACCAAATACTTCATGCAATTGCCGCTCAGCCGTGCCACATGTAAATTCTTATCACGTTGGTCATTTTAAAAGAAGCAATGTGGGCCGGCTCGGGCCAAGGCGTAACTCTCCTTCAAGTGTGCCGTGTTTGTTATTTCTTCAGCTGACCATATGCCTTCTGCACACAATCACCTCACCCCCGTCCACACACACACACACACAGACACAGACACAGACACAGACACAGACACAGACACAGACACACACACACACACACACACACACACACACACACACACACACAGACAGACAGACACACAGACACACACACCAACTTGTAGAGTGGCATGTGGCTCAATTATTCATATCACATTCTTCGTCTCTTAGCGCCAATCTCAAGAGGCCAGGCCCCAGCCGGGATAAAAAGCAAATACTAACAACTCTATATATATACACATATTTTTAATTCAGATATTCCCACTAAAAACAAGGCGGCGGGGACATTTAGTTCCATTTAATAAGCCTTAGAAGCCCTCTCTGCTGCGCTAAACAAGGCTGACATGTTAGGTATACAGAATTGTGTTTTAATAGGTGAAGGCAACATCAAAGACGCGTGCAGTCAAGTGGTTAGCTACCAACTGGGGCTAGCCCTGCTTTACTGGCTTAAAGCGTCCTGCCTTATATGGCGTCATTATTTCTGTAATAAGAGCGGAATCATTCATAGGTCAGAGGGGTGAGGGTCTGCTAAATGGCGCACGCACTCACCCAGAGACATTAAACACGGACCACCCACGGTTTGTGTAGCGCGCGAGTCACACAGGCCTACCTTTCTCCACTGAGGAATTGCACACAGGGGCTCCTGGTTACTGTGTTACCCCTTTTAATAGCTCTCTCCGTTTCACCCAAAGTAAAAAGAAAATGTCAGATGTATCCGTCTCTATAAAAGTGGTAATGGGTGATGACATGAGGAGAAGTGTAGTGAAAAATGGGCCGACGACGGTGGCCTTAGCCTGTGCAAGACATATAAACAGAATTGAAAGCCGTGGCCCTCTAATATACACAAAGAATACCTCAAACTTTCAATGCAAATCGTGCAGCTCGCGGAGCATAAAACCTTACAACACTGAATGGGGGATCTAAACAAAAGACGATCTAGGGGAGGGCCAATTGCGTTCGTAATGGCAATAGTTTTCTAAATCGCCATGTTAAGAAATCCCGAGTAAAATGAAAACGAACCCTAAATGTAACGTAATCTCCCTCCGCAGTACAATTCGACCAGCGGCACAAAGCATCTAATGGCTTCCACTAAGGGGTGACTGTAGTCCGGATGGCCTGAGAGCAGGGATTAGGCGGTGAAGTAGTAGCATCCTGCCCAGAGTGTATTGATCAGTGCTTGACTCATTTGATACAGGACACCACTGGGTTGAATTTTTTTTTTTCCCCCAAAGCTTCTTTCCTGTGTCTGAAAACTGTCTGAGAAGTAAAGGCAACCACAAACCACCAGGACTCCCAATCGTCATTAAACCACAAGGACACATAAGTCAAAGGCAAAGTTATGTACCCTGTCTGACTCAACAGATAATGGTGGCTAGGCAGAAGTTCCTCTGTTGAAACGACACACTCAGCTCCCCAGTGCAGATGCTTTAAATCAGGCCAGAGCACCAGGGGGAAATACCAGTGGATCGGGACGCAGCACAGCTAATGTCAGAGACTAAGAACAAAGATTTAAAAACAAAGGGGGCCTCAGAAGTAGCTCTGTATTTATTTGAGGTTAAGTTTAGTGACTCTATATTGAAATGCACCATTAATGTAACGTCATTATCAAATGGCATTACACTACTTGAAAGGGAACGGTTCAAATGCACAACATTCATTAAAGAGTTGTCTAAATGTTGATACGTTTGCCAAGTCAATTCAGAGCCATATGGGACATGTCAGGAGCTGGGTGGCAGTGGTAGGTAGGGAGGGTTCATAAAACAAACAAAGGAGGCTGGCTTTCATGAGAGTTTACCTGAAGGTCTGACACATTGTAAACAATCCGGTGTCCCCTCCTCCACAACGACTGCTATAATTCTCTATTCTAAGCTGATCTACATTGAAGCAATGCCACGGCCCTTCTGAACAGCCTTTAAAGATTACTCCTTGATACGCATTCATTTCCTCTCGTTGACATTTCTCTTTTTTTGCCTTTCATCGCACCCCTTTCTATGTTTGGACCCATGCTTTAGTCCTGGTTACTTTCTGTCTCTCATCAGAGAAGATGCCCAAACCTTCCTCGGGAGATGACGGTCTTGTGACATTGCTGTCTTTTTATCGTAAGTCTGAAGTGGGTTTTGTTACAACGACAGGAGGTTGAATTTAAGAAACAAAAACACAGCTTATCCAAAGCCTGTGTGTCCTGAAGACAAGGCCGGCCGGGCTGATGATCACACTGATTTATGGGAGGAATCTCTGTAAGCCGCTGGCTCCCTGAGAGCGGAGGAATCAAAGGAAAGATTTCCGGATGGCATTGGGAGAAAGATTATCCAGTTTGTAATATCTAATTACAAACTTCCACAGGCTGGTTTTCCTGTGCTCTGTGTTTTCTGAGTGATGGGAGCAGGCCGGGCACTTTGGAGATTGGTACTTGACTCCACTGAAGCCTTTCTTAAATATAGGAGACAAAATGTTGTTGTGATTGTACGTTGAAAGTCTTCCCAGCGGTGCGGTCACTTGGTTCAAATCTAGTTCAAATTGATACCCAAATGATCAGTTTACTTGATTCCAATTTTTGAATGTGATTTTGGCTCTGGGTTTCTCCTGGAACAATGTCAACCATACCCTAATGCTCAAGTGGAAGGGTTTACCACAAGGGTCTGTGCACTTTGACAGCTGTGGAGCAGTGCATACATCCTGGGCTGCCTGAGCACTGGGTTGTGGATTCAACTCGGGGTGGGAAACCACAACTGGTACAGCGGTAGCATCCAGAAAACAGAAGCTGCAGGAGGAAGACTAAACGGTGCAAGGGAGGTCACAGCGTTTTAAGACCTATGATGATGTTTACAGGGCGTAATTCAAACCTGTCAATTATTCAAATGGAATGCGTCTCAGTATAAATATCTTCAGGTCACATGACGCTTTGCTGCGTAAAAACCCGAGAGTGCAAAAGCAGCCCAGAAGTCGGTTATCTGGGTAAATCCCGTGGTGGAACCAAAACCCATGGCTTCGAAGAAGTCTTCAAGAATGGAAAAAGGGGGTTCCCTAAATCACATGTATTATCCATTATTAATACGCAATAAGGGTTGGTGGTGTGAAGCCCTTGAAAATAGTTTAGAGGGAACATAGCAGCAGCAAGGACCACGTTAGGGACTCCATGCCAAACCGACAAGACTCTGAGGCACGTTCCCCCCGAATCATCTTGAGGCAATGCATCAATCAGAATCTCCACATCAGGGATAAATGTACTCAGCAGCCATAAAACGTCCAGATCAAGCGGCGTGCCGAGCCAAACCTAAAGACGGGCCTCTGTGTAAACCCAAACCCTTATCTTTGTCACATATGCAAAGAGTGCCTGAGAGCATTAGCATTCACTTTAACTGTTGTCCAGCTGGTTCCTCTATCTTTGCCCAATGTAAATTGGCTCCTTAACATGGAGTGGTTTACTGGGATGTCGGAAAACACGATGTCCCCAAGTTTGCAGCATGATTGCCAACTGCCGATTTTGCAAATATAAAAAGAGCAAAATTCCCCAAAACAGCCACACAATAAACTCTGAAGAAATATTTTCCACCGTGAAAGGTTTCATCAGTCTGCTCATAATGGTGTAAAGTTTGAAGGCTCTGAGGTTTAAAACCACATGCCCGGCATCATACCACAGACTAGAAACAGCCCCCCATATTTAAATTGAAACCTTTAGACGCCAACTCCGCCTAATGTAAGAAATTAAACGCACCAAATATAGTTAGTTGTTCGGGATGCCAGTTACATGGTCTAGTGCTGCTAACTCTAAAGACTGTAGCCAACTCCTATCATGAAGTCTATTTATAACCGTAGTTTCCATAGGACCACTGCATGGCATGATAGATCTAAAGGCATTGTTTCATCCCATACATTTCTTAGCTAATTCCGACTATGGTTTTAATTTATGGACAAAGATCAAACAGCACACTCATATCGAATTACTCAAGAGAGACATGGGAGACACTTTGAGAGTGCCTCTGCACAAGAGGAAAAAGTTTAGTTTGACTACTACAAAACCCTTTCATCCCCATGACCAATCTCCTGTTACATATAGTGAGCTCTTAAGCATAGAGGAAGTCTTAGCCTAATTTCACATGGCGATGTCCACACTAATAATTCACCGCCAACATGAACCATCACAAGTTCCAGCCATAACAAAACAAAGACTATAAGGCAAAATGAAGACACACATAACAATGGTCCTCTGAGAAACAGATTAAAATTCACAAAATGTCAGTGTTCTGAAAGCTATAAAACATTTATAGCACAGCACTACATAAGTAAATTACATAATTCAAGTTAAGAGCACGGATGCAAAATTTACGCTTTGTGCATTTCCTTTTTTTAACTGTCTTAAAAAGTAAGTCAAGTCTCAATGACAAACTGACAAAAAAATGTCTCGTTACAGCCTGTTTCAGCGAGTAAGAATGCAGAAGGAGCTATAATCTACAAGTGCTGCAAAGTGCCCAGTTTTCCACATTTGCTGGAAACTATAATCGTGTGCAGCTCGCTGTGCTTTGCAGATGGGCCCCGTTCAGCAATTTGAATATCCTTAATACTATCCAGTTCCTCTCTCTTGGGGAAACAAGAACATTAAAAAGCCCCGAATAATTCTAGTGAAATTATACGACCTTAATGAACTTCAAAGGAGGCATGGGTGTTTACACAGGCCAGGGCCCAGGCTTTAACAGTAATTATGAAAACAAACCATATTAATTATATCATTCATCATTTCCACACTTTGGCCGCCCCACGTCCACCACAAAGTTCCTGTCTCTGCTGGACAAGAGAAACACTAGTTAATCTACTAAACTTTGAGTGCAAGACTTTCCATACACAATCACAACTTTCAGGTTTTTTGCTCAATTGGCCACCATTGAAATGACTTGGTTGGCTCACTCACTGTGATAGCCCTAGCGCCAAACACAGCCATGCCAAATCTACTGCATTTCCCAGCGGAAAGCAGATTAAAATTGAATTCAGGCCGAGTGCATCACATGTGCAATACAGTGGGGTGGTTAACCTGGGGGATAAAAATTAATTTCTGATGCTCTAAGAATGTGACCCTACCACAGAGGTTACCGTTATACCAACACTGCAAGGAAAACCGGCAAACAATGTTACAACGTTGTAATTGTGGGTTAAAACAAGTTTACGTGCAATTAATATCTCCTGTTATAGCGTAAACTAATTACGGAATGCAACGGAAATCTGGTCGATTTGCTTGGCTGGGGAACACAGCGGCCGGTCAAGGCCCGATAGGAAATAGCGCGGCGACTCATTTAAAATTCCTCCCCGCTACAAGGACTTGTGCTGAAGGTCTGGCCCCACTCCATAATGGGTCTCAAGGGTGCGCATAGCAGTGAATAATTTGTCCAAAATGTAATTAGCAATTTTCCAAATAATTATTTTCTTTGCTCTGGGAGCGTCGCAGCACAGCTGTTGCAAATACTTGTTTTGAATTTACTCCGCAATAAGCCAGTGTAAAAACAACGTTAAAATGCCCATTTAACTGGAAACCTGATCACTTGAGCAGTAGCCATGTGCTTACTATGATATTTACCATTAGGTCTGTGCAGCTCATGTGTTACAAATCTTTTTGCCGCAGTCTATATAATTAGCTGTAATTGACTTCCCTTGAAATGTGTTTCTCCTGGGACATCTGGCCTTGAAATGTCTACCTTGGGATACTGGCCAGCACTGAGATTCATGGGTGGTAGAGGTAGGGGCAGGCTCTTCTGCATAAATAAATCTAAGAAAAATGTCTTTCATACACCATACTTCAAAAATGAAAATATTTATAATCATAACTACCTAAACACAATAATATAAATATTGCTCTTGGGTTAATTGTTTTCAGATTCATGTCTCCATGCATGGCATTGCTCAAGGTAACTTTTTTTTCACTCTGATTACCTACAAGGACTAAGATTTAAAAAAAAAAAAAACACTTTACGTCGAGAGACTTTGTGAACAATTTTTACTTTTAAAGACTAAGATTAGAAAAGAAGATGTCTTGTTTAACTTCAACAGAAAAACTTGTGATTTGAACTGTATTTATTCCACCAAGACACAGCTTTAAGAATTGCAGTATTTATGATAAATGTGAGGTATTTAATGGATTTCTGCAATAATAGAATTTGTGTAAAATAGGAACATTTGAAAGGAGGTAACAGAAATCTCAATATCTGTTTTGAACTGAAGCCCATCTGGTTCAAACATGAAGACAGATGCTTCTCTTGATAAATGTAAAAACCATTTGCAAAAAGTTAATCCTGGTAGAATGAATCATGACACACTTTTATCTTTCAAACGCGTTCCCAGTCTTTGCAGCACTTGCCAATGTGCTCTCCATTTTCCCTCTCAGAAGCTTTTCAAAATGTAGATCAAAATACAAATCACTGTACAAAAGACATGACATCATTCTTTTGCCTAAACGGTGCGTGATTTATTTGCTTTCAGTTTCTTTGTTTTGTTTTCTCATTTACTTCAGGGCATTCCTTCTCGGACCCAACTCATCAAGAGTAAGTAGGCACCGATCAGAAAGATAAAAGCAAATGCCAACCAGCCATGTCATATTAACAACTTTTAATCCATGCTTGAGCAATGTCTAGCCAAACCAGAACTAGATGGATGGGGTTTAGTTAAGTAGGGTTTAGTTGTTTAGTTGTAGCTGTAGTAAAACATTTCCCTGCCTACGGATAGCCTGTGATTATCAGACTGCAGTTGTATTACTTACAACAACTCTTTACAGATGCTATTAATCAGAGCGGCAGAGAACTCAGGCAACATGCCACATCAATGGAACACAGTGAACCTGAGCACCAATACTGCCTTCATAACAAAGTATAACATGCAATTAAAATGGACACCATTTAAGTAATCATTAACATTTCAACATCCCTTAGCAGTATTTCTCAGGTTGATTACATGGTGGCCAAAGACATTTCCATCATTCCACGTTTAACATTCCACAGTGAAAGCCCCAAGGTCTCTACAACGCCCTTTTACTCTGAATGAGACAGCATACATGGTTGAAGGTTTGTGACATCGGCTTTGGCGTTGAACTCACCTGGGCTCCATCTCTCAGCTTTAGGATGCACTCCATAGTGTTGATAGTGATGACCACGGGTTCTGACCCAAGCTTGGTCCATGGCACATGGATACGCAGCTCATGGATATGGCCACTCATGAAGGTAAAGGGGAGCTTCAGTTCCTGTGAAGATATAAGGTTGTTGGAAAGTGGGTCAAGAGTTGCAAGAACTTTGACTTCAGCTTGACCTCAGTCGGTGCATGTTACTTCATGGTATTTGTTTGTTTTAAGGTTGGAACAAGGTTTCCTTCCAATACCAACACATTACAAATATGTTACAGCTACATCCAAATTAGATTTATTCAGAGACCTGAGGAAAAGGTTGGCCTGCATCTTGAACTACTCTTCCACCCATTAAATCATGAAACTGGTTACCTAAAACTTTGCCTCAAGTAGATAATTTAGAGCAAAAACTAGTGATTAAAACATATTAAGGTACTTGTCTAATACCACCACAGAAGTAGTAGTAACAGTAGTCCTAAAAGTAGGTTTTCTCATTTACTATTCTAAAAATAAAGGTTTCCAAATGTTAAAGCAAAATGGGCTACAAAACTCCTAAACTGAGTAAACTGCCAAGTTTTCAACATAAATTCCTAATGCCAGTTTTTCTTAAGGCTGCATGCAATAACAAGTTGTATCACAATTGATGTTGTGTTAGGTAGTATTTTGGACAGCTCTTCTGAAACTTAAGAACTTGAGCCAGCATGGGAGATTTTTTTTTTAACCAAAGTAACATTGATCCTATCCAGATATGACAGCGATAAAAATGTACAGCCTGTTACAAAAAGCTGTGGAAGGCAAAACATTCGAGTACATTTCTCAACATGTTCACAGTCAACATAACAAGTGTTGCAGAATCAGCATCTCTCTGGTGAACCGAAATATGTTTTATGGCCTGTTTTTGCAAATGATGCAGGCTTATATGGAGGCATTCGTAACACTTTTGAATGATACAAAATAACTGGTAAGGCATGATGATTTCAGATAGATATGTAAGAACAATTGATTGGCCAAAAGGGGTTCACCTGGGAGTTTTTCGTCATCCAACAGTTAATGCTATTTAAACTGGGACCATTTTAAATCATTTCAGTAAAACATATATTATACATTTGGGTTACATGCAAGATGATATGGTCCCTCGGTCAGTCAATGATCATGTCATATTGTTCATTCAACCAAATTCAAAATGTTCACCAAAATACCTAAGCCCAGTTCATCTTGGTTTGTGGAAAACTGTCACTCTACTTGTCAGAGAAATCGTAGCTAAATGTCTCAATGCATGACAGAAATAGTACAATATAGCATACCTGCTCCAGGACATCCAGCTTCAGATCCAACTTGCTGAGCACCACATCCCCACCCCAGAGGGAGAGCTGCAGGTCTGAAGGCTTTAGATTCTTTATGTACTTGTTGACATAGCTCATCAGGAGTGGCGTAACATAGGACTCCAACATCTTGCCCTGGTCTTGGGTCACATGGAACAAAACACACACACACACACTTGTTTCACGTTTTTCAATATCATTATTAAAAGGACTAGCCATCTGATGGGCAGACAAGCATGTCTCCAAATGGAGACATACATCTGCTTTCCATGCGGAGTAGTCATTGCTTAGATGAAGTCCAAGTTGATTCAGCTATATGTAATGTGAATAGACAACTGTCCTGTTATTACAACTTGATATGCAACTTTGCATAACAATGCAATGAATACATCCATATTCTGTATCACCACGATGTGAATGTATTTCAAAGTAAACAATGGTAGCTCACTGACAGGTAGGCAAATGTCATGAAGATGTTGGAACTGGTTCCAACAGACCTTTCAGTCCTGGAGCAACTGGAGCAAGTCCTGATCATTACAGATGTTCCAAATGGTTCCTACACATCTCTCAGTCCATATAACTGGGGCAAGTCCTGATCATTACTGATGTTCCAAACGGTTCCTACACATCAGTGCGTCCATATAACTGGGGCAATTCCTGTTCATTACAGATGTTCCAATCGTCTCCAACACACTTGCATGTAAATGGAGCGAGTGAGCTGATTTTTACAGCAAGCACTTTGCGTAGTGAGAAGACCGGACTACGTATGTTTTATTTGTGTGCCATTCGATGTACTTTGGCTGTATTTAAGACATACAAGCATGCTGCTCATGTGTCAAACTCAGAGTAATACTTAGACATAGTTGAGCTAGCTGTCGTTTCTTTGTCATGAACGTAGACATCTCTCATCAGTACTCCCCATACATGAATCGTCATGACATCGCTATGCATCGATGTCAACAGTAAACCAATTCAGTGCCAACAAGACAACTTTGTGGCTGGAGACCACAGCATCAGAGAAGGAGAGGAGCTAAGCTAACAGCTACTGCAGCCATTGTCATATATTATACAACTCATAGCATATTGTCACCACCACAGTCAATGCTTGGGAAAAGCAAACGCGTTCTTCTTACCCGGTTAGCCCACTTATCCCGAAGGTATTGTAAAATGTACAACTTTAAAGTAACTACTGCATCTCGTTAGCTGGTGTGGTTAGCACATCTCTGTGGTCCCGAGCAAACGTCATCGGTAAACATTCACGCGGCTTCCGCGTGCGTGACGTCATATCCGCCTCCGCTCCGGAGGACGCGCCCCATCCTTACCGAGGCCTAAAAATATCCTACTTTGTCACTAATGACTTTTCTAAATATAGTTTGTTTTCGATGTGATAGCTTTGATCCATTCAAACAATAGCGCCTCATGAAATGATAAATTAAGTGTAACAAATAGCTTATTTTGAGAAACAATGTTTTGTTTATCCCAGCGTTTCAGGCCGAGGGACAGAGAAAAAGGGTAAGGAATTACAAAACAACATATTGGTTTATTTAATTGAGTCGATATGAAAACCCTGGTGTTTAAAAAAATAAACAGATCACGAAGAAGTCACCTCAGTTGGAAGAGTTTAGTTTACTGCGTCTTTTTTTTCTTTTTTCTTTTTTTGTGGGGGGGGGGGGGGGGGGGGGGGGGGGGGGGGGGGGGGGGGGGGGGGGGGGGGGGGGGGGGGGGGGGG
>JAOPUH010000008.1:9695504-9706716 GCA_027123175.1 Urophycis cirrata
CCCCCCCCCCCCCCCCCCGCCCCCCCCCCCCCCCCCCCCCCCCCCCCCCCCCCCCCCCCCCCCCCCCCCCCCCCCGCGGCCCGGCCCCCCCGCCGAGGTGCGTGCAGGTGGTCAAGAGGTGGGATAGTAAGGCTTTCGGAGGAGGAGGAGGAGGCGGTCTTGGAAGGGTTGAGACAGGAGGACTAAGCGGGCCTTTCTCAGAGGGCTCACACAGGGTACTTCAGCCATGCACTGCGACACCAGACATTCATACCACACACCACACAAGCTCAACAGAGACCCAGGGGAAAGAAAGGGTGTGATACATCTCCAAACAACATGTTTTCCAGAAAATGCCACTATTAATCACCCGTGTAAACACCTCGATTTGAAACAAACAAATAAACAATACTATGATTGCATTTCGTCATGGAGGAAATCACCCACACCGCCCTGAATGTGCGTGTCGTACTATGGTTACACAAAACGTCCCGGATTAGCCTTTGTTTGCTTTTCACTGATGGTTTGTTGTGGTGCGATGTTTCCCCAAAGCCATTAAGCCCCATCCCACAAACAGAACTGAAAGCCACTGAGGTCTCTCCAAAACTCCGCAGCTTTGGCTCCACGTTGCGGCGTTACCTCTGGAGGAGCCCAGGCGAGACAGCGAAGAGCGTCTGAAGGAGGGGTAGCCAAAGTAGCTGATGTCCTCCGAGAACATGGCGTCGGCGTCGATGATGACACTGGGGTGGGCCGAGTGGATGTCCGCGTCCAACAGGGACATGAGATCCTCTGCAGCGCGCCGGAGGAAACAAAAGAGAACACATGAGGTTCAACGATCTCCCCTTAAGCCTTCCGGCATGCTGGTCACCGCCACAGCCAGTCTGCGCATGCGCGTAAATGTGCCACTTGGTCGCGGTAGCACGAGCTTCACAAACCTCCGGGGAGGTAGGACTCGCTGGCCGTGTCGTCGCCGTCGTCTCCGTCCTCGTCGTCCCTGCTCAGCAGGTTGTTGACGGCCAGGTTGACGTCCAGGTTGGTCCTCTGCAGCTCGCGGATGATGACACTCCTGGATTTGCCCTGCAGGACCACCTGGGCCTGGGGGGGGGGGGAAGGGGTGTCGGTGGAAGGACACGGGTCACATGAGCATTCCATTCATTCAAAAGGATGGAGGATACGGGAGCCGCCCTCATTCCCTATTTGAATGATGCAAACATTGCAGGTGGTGCTGGTCGCTGGTGTTTGACAACCGGGGTGTGGACCGGATGACAAACATCTTAGGACGGACCCCCTGTGGTCCATTAGTCGACCAGCTAGTCGAGGGGCTCTTGGCCCATGGCGGCTTGTGTTCAATGAGTAGCCACAATGTTTGTTATGATAAGCGCACGCTTTCATTGTTGTTGCAGCCTCCCCGGGTTGCATTGTTGTCGAAACTAAAACAGGTTTGTTCGCCGATAAAAAAAAAAAAAAGATTCCAACACCCCGACACTAAAACTGGCAATTTGTGTAATTTGAAAGTCGTTTGCTTAGAGTAAGAAAGATATTGGATATTCAACCAATATTCACAGCAGTCTGATGTGTGGAACTAAAGACGGCCCAAGGGATCAGCGGCCCCTTGGAGACCACCCTCATTGAGCCATCGTTTGGTCAATATTCCTGCACAATCAGCAAATTACAAAGAACCCAGCCTGAAACAACGGCACAATTAAACTGGAATCCGTCTCACATTTCAAAATGTCTCCAATGAGTATAACATTACAAAATCGCATATTAAAAGTGTATCCTTCTAGCTCTTCATCAGTCAAAAAGCAGGGGGAAAAAAAGCATGTGTGGGTGTAATGCACATAGAATGTATAGAACACAGAAGAAAAAACAGCTACAAAATGAGTAGGCCACTTCTGCACCGGTTAGGTTTCAATGAGAGTTTTGGCATTTCTTGCTTCCCCAATAATAACTATAGATAAAAATAGAAATAAATATCATTGTAAAGATTTAACATCCCTTGTGAGATAAGACTAACAAAAATCTCCAGCATATCATTAATTTCTGTGAATTTAAAAGGGATACTTTGAGATATGTAGGCATATCCCTTTAAGGCACACAACTTCCATCCATAGCATCCTAAATGACATTCCAAATATTGAATAAAAGTCATATCCATCACACTGAAACACGGAATATGCAGCCCTCCAAAGGAAAGGCAGGATAACATGGTTCCCTGCTGCGTTCCTTCGTCAACGACAAGAAACCATGCAAATATCAAAATGGCCGCCGGGAGCAAAACGACAACAAAAAAGGCAGCAGAACGTAGCTGCCTACCTGAGAAATCAGTTCCTCCGGGATGACGGAGGCCGGGATGACGGGCTGGGGCTGGCTTCCCAGCAGGCCAGAGCCGCGGTCTCTGCCCGTGCGGATCACGCGGGTCTGTCTGCGGGAGTCCCGGGCAGCGGTCGAGGACCTGCCCGAGGTGCCCCCACCTCCTCCGCCACCGCTGCTGCCCCCTCCTCCTCCTCCTCCTCCGCCCCCTCCTCCTCCTCCACCACCACCCCCACCACTGCTGCCGCCTCCTCCTCCTCCTCCTGCTCCACCTGCCCCGGAGCCTCCACCACCGCTTCCACCTCCTCCGCTGCCTCCATTTACACCAGAGCTCCAGCGACTCCTGTCGCACACACACACACAACAAATTAATCTCCAACACACGCACGCATACACACATCTGCAGATATTCTGAGCCTCAGCCCAGAGACAGCTTGGGGAGGTGGGGGGGACAACTTTGGAATTTCATAAAGGAAAACTTGTCATTACCTGCTGGCCTAGTTACCCCCTAATTCTAGCAGTTACTTACAGGGTCCAATCTGACGTCCCTGTCCAATGATTACAATTCAGATATCTCCCCTGCCCTTTTTGATGGATAACTTGTAAGAGCTGCAGTTCAGGTTCAGCGTGTCAGTTTGGTCTGCATTTGCCATGCGCTAGTTATATATATAATACATTTATATGAATACCAATTTCACCATTTCCAGACTCTGCCTTGCAGGAGTAATGGATTCTTCTATGGAAAAAAGCTACCCTAAAAACTATTCCATTTATTGGATAATTTTCGGTCATTCCATTCAGTCTGCATACGTGTATTCATTTCAGAAAGGGTGAACCAGGTTGCAATCAAAACCAACCCCAATAAGTGCCAGAGCCACACTCTGAATATTTTGTTTGAGCAGGTCGATTTCTTTTCTTTTTCTTTTTCTTTTTCTGACAAGAACTGCCAGAACTTACCCAAGGGTGTTGCCTGCCAGTCTGCCCAGCGTGTCAGAACCAGACAGGAACCAGGGCGGATCACTGGTCCTGCCTGGCCTGGAGCTCCTTCCTGTCCCTGAACCACTGTTCAACTTTGAACTGGAAACAAAAGATGAGAGATCGGTTACAAACCTACCACAGTCCCGGCAGACAGGACAAAACCTAGACTGGTTTCTTAGTTCACCGGGGTGATTGAAATGACATACACATTTCTGTAGGCTCCCTCGAAATACAGCCTTTTTCTTTCCCATGTCAAACAGGAGGGGTACGGTGAGAGCTAGCACAGCAACACCCTTTGGAATCAGAATTGACTGCAACTCGTTCCGCCTTCAAGACATTTCCCTTTTTAAAAGGATCTTGGGGTTTTAGGGCTGCGACTGCCTTCTCCTATTTTAATTATGCTTTTGTATCACTGCAAGTGTCGAGCAGTCAATTTAAAACAAATTGGAATGACATCCCAAGCTCCAAGTGATGAAAATAACCAGTACAAAATAAGTATGTAAATAATTAAGGAAACAACAGAATTTGATAGTTTTGCCAGCACTGAGGCAGCTGATGACATGATCAACGGTTTAAATCGGACACGTGGGAATTAAATAGCTCATTAAAAGAATGCACAGGGTGGGTTACTAGACATTGCGCTGCATTGGTACCACTGAAGAACAAAAAGCTCAAAACATTGTGCCTTGTTGAGCAATCACACGTTCCCAATAAACCATTCTGCCTTTTCCCATAGGCGTTCCAGCAGCCCACAAGGATGCTGAAGGCAAGGTTATTACCATTTGAAACAGTCTCATTTTCTTTTTGCAACTTTGCGCCAAGCAACAAAACATGTGCTCTGCAGAATAAGCTTAGACCGGGCGGCTCCACTATTGCACACTCTGCCACAGCCTGATTCACATGCACGGATGGCAGCAAAAGGGGCCTTGAAAATGCTGAAATCACTGCTGAATGCTGCTCTGCTGGCAGGAAGTGTATGGCTTTCAAGAGGCCGACATTCATCAAAAAATACTTGCCAACAGCCAACACAGACCCTTGCAAATGGTGAAAAGCTTACTTTAGCAGAGAGTAAAACACAGCAAGAAAAGCACCTAATTTTACATAGAATTAGCTTGCAGCTGGAGAACTGTTTTGTTCGCCCGCCTTTTCGACTCACTCCACTGCTGCGGCTCAGAAGCAATATTTTGTATAGGCACGAAGACAATCACTACAATGGACTTCTGCCATCAAGACTACATGGGCATCCTATTGGATAAACCATGGTGTAGATAGAATATTAACGCCTTAAACCCACAAAAGACCCATCAACATTAGGTCTGAGCATGTACAATACATCCTTTGACAGCCAATTCACCAAGCTAATAGATTGCAACTATGCCGAGGGAAACACTGGAAGAATCCCAACATTAAGACATCTCTCACCCATCGCTGCCATCCGGTTTGCTCAGCTCCAAGCGATCAGGCTGGACAGCAAAGCTGATTCGACACACACGTCCGTCCTGGGGAGATAGGGTTATGCGTTTCATCATTTCATAACATCGTGTGGAGATGCAGTGATATAGCTTTTGAACTGCAGTCTGATTAAAAAGACTTCGGGCCACTACAATACAATGATTGATGTTCTTTAATATCCAACATTGTTTGACATAAAGATACGGATGTCTCCCAAAATTGCATTGAGGCGAAGAGTCCTTAAAATGGGTTTGCCTTGTGCAGCAAACACTGCCTTGTTGACACAAAAAGAGGCCACGGACAAAGCAATATTGTTCCTTACATGTCAATTCAACCCTAATTGTGAAACATTATACTTCATAGAAAAGGACCATTGAATGTGTCCTAATTTCGTGAATTAGTAGCAAGCTTCCACGCTGATCCTGCAGAAAGTCTGCCGTATGCATATTTTATCTGTTAGCTGATGTTTCAGTAAAAGGTTCGGATAAGAGACAGACAAAGGTAACTTAATGAGTTCTGAGCCTTTACAGTTGAATGGGTTCATGTCTCAGCCTTACCTCGAGCAGAAATCCAGCATGGTTTGGTCCAACCACACACTGTTTCAATGTGGCCTGTTCGAGCACACTGAGGTGTGGATGACTGCATTGGAAAACGAGACAAACATGAGTTTGGGATAATAAATATGTGGTGGTAAACTGAATAGTTTCACCGCTCGCGATGACAACTTTACAAGCTCACCTGTTGCAGTTGTATTTGTTGAGTTTCTCTGAGACTTCACGGAGCCTGGCGGAAGATGAAGCAGATAAATGTATAAGTGCCATTTCACTCGTACGAATTACAAGCAAACAAAACACATTTCAAACAAGTTTATATTTGTTGTTTTGTCATTTTAAGGGGCTTTCGGTAGAATGAAGACCTATCATTTGGTATGGCATTATGCGTTAACATTTAAAATATGAAGGGACATGTCATAATATAATAATTACATCTTGGACAGGTGAATAGCCTGTCAGTCCATTTGAATCAACTTCCAAACTAACCATATTTTCACCAGTGCATTAGTAAAAAGGCTTTGCTTTAGTAGGACCTAAGAATATGCCTTATGTTGTGTATAAATAAAATAAACCCAGATCGTGAATGGTAAACTACCACCCAATTCCATCTAAAATAGCTTACTACAAAGGAGACAGACCTGAAGCATTAAAGGGAAAAAGATGGAACCTCCAAATTGTATAAAAACACATTCAGCCAAAGCATCATCCAAAACATTACAGGGTTGAATCAACACAGCCGCACATTGAAATGTAGCACAACCCAACCAACATAGCATAGAGACATAAGCAAAACGAGAAAGACACCACTTCAAACAACAGCCCGAGCCTGTAATTAGGCAACATGTATACATAATAAAACATAATATAACGTTATGGACAATTAGATGGATGTCAAGGAATCCATCAGCAACTGGTAGAGGCAGTGTCGCCAATAAGAACACCAACCAAAGCAATTCTACATGCTTGATTCCTTAAAGCATTGGTGGTGGTTGCAACACTCCTCCCATCAACTGCTATTGGAACTGCCGAGAAAAGACAGGGGCCAACAGCACAGGGTGAACATAGACACACATGTGGTGACATGTGTGCAGTGGCATTCAAGCCCAAACAGACAAGGCCACCTCAGGGACTCACACAAAGATGTTGTTTGCCTACATATTATGAACAAAATGTGGTCATGTATCACATTTGCATAGTCAATAAGGTCAAAGCTGGTCCAATGTAGTAAAATGAGATACTGACCAACAGCAAAGATTCCTTTTTACTCTTTAGGTGTACATTGTATTGTGTGTGCATACATCTATATATATATCAATATTCATATATAGCATTTTATGTTCTCAACCTCTTTGTTTTAAGTAGAGCAGGCTGAGAAGCTCATTAAACAGTTCAATCTCTGTGGTATAAATAGCCTTACCTAAAGTCACCTGTGTCAAAATACGGGTCGTACCCAGACACACTGAACATAAGCAACATATACGTTTAACATCATAACATCAACATCATACGTTTAACCAATGATCAGTCTTTGATACTTGAGAAAAGTGACACCAACTGTACGTGTGTTTGTTACCCGTACACTGTATGGTTATTGACGTATGATATTATGATATTATTTAGGTATGATACTGGATCCCAGACATCGGCCATGAACCACTATCAATGCAACAACAACAAAAACCTCGGGAATTTGAATAAACTCGGGATTACAGCGTCCTGCTGTGATCGCACATCCCAAACGATGTCTCGGCGTGTCAACTTGCCAAAATAAATGGCGACTCGGCCATGATACGAACCATGCACTGCATGTTTTCTTTGAATAATTGTCCACGGTGTTAAACCCCTGGTCATGGAAATCTGAGCACAAGAATTGCAGAAGTGTACGGCAATATATATTGATAAACGTGCCATAGACGCAGACGTAGTGCTGGCGTTTCATAATTTGCTTGCTGCTAGCTTGTTAGCATTAGCAGCTAGCCATCAGTTAGCTGACGTTAGCTACTTCGTTACACTTGGTAATAACAAAAGACGCCCAGAAAACAAACATTGAGAAGGACAGCAACCCTATTAGATAACGTCTGGGCATTGAACCCTCCCAATTATAACATGACTTTGTGTTTAGTAACCTATATCCCCCCTCTTCTCTCCCATCCCCCAATCCGCATTGTCCATCTCAACTTTGACTGAGAGCCAATCATTCCTGAGGGTAACGTTAGCTAGCCTTAGCCCTGACGCTAGCAGCTCCAAGACCTGCCTCTGGATGTTTTTCAGCACTGACGCCAAGCTGGTCTCGGTACTGATGCTAGGAAACTGTTATCGGTATCACCATCTGCTTTCAGTACTGACACTAGCTAGGCTCGGCACCGACCCAAGACGCTGCTCGCCACGGCTGACCGGACTATTTAGCCACAACAAGCTAACGGCTAACGAGGTTTGTTCGAGATGCCGGGCCTAGTTTCAACCCCAGGGGGGGGGTCATCTTAATCATTCTTCCGAGAATTCACACAATGACAGTGTCAGCCACGTACATCGGGAAAACACGGGAGCGTAGCTAATACGCAGTACACACACACATATTAGTTTTAAGACTTATTTTCTCGGCCTGCAACGATTACCTGTCATTGAGCTGATCCTCGGTCCCGGGCAACGGGTGGACCACGAAGTGTATGGATGTCATGAGGTCGATCCAAAATCACACGCAGATGCATGAATTGTACGGGAATTGTTGTGTTCTCTTTTTTCTGTATAGATACGGATTCATATGACTTTTTTTACGGCGAAAGACACGAGTTTAGATCCACAGCCTCCTCACCCACATGCCGCCATCTTAACTCTAGCAGGGTTCTTCTCTCTGTGTTGATGAGCGCACATGTAACGGCTCTGCTGATTGGCTGGAGCCGGAGCAGTGAAACTATGCTACACGGGACATGATTGGCCCCGTGGTGGAGAACGGCTGTGCCACTCTAACCAAAATATCCACAGTCAAACTCCGAATTCTTTGTTCTCTTACTTTGACCTATCACTCTTTGTAATGATTAATAACACGCCTCAGTGACGGCCATTCTGCTGCCAAACTTAACTTAAACGAATCATAATCCTAAATCAAAATGCTTTAGTATTATTTAATTTGATTATTGTCACTAGTCCAGCCTGCAGCCTGTATGGCCATTTGCAAAATCAATTGTCATCATGTAAGGTGCATTTTCATTGTTTTGCTTTCTTGCTCTGCTTTCACTTGGTAATATATGGCATAGGGAAGGCTACCGTCAATAGTAGGCCTGTCAGGCCTACTGTCAGGGCCAACTACAAACTAGATTTAGATCAAACTGCAGACCTAAAACTTGAAGAAAACCAAATTTTTGTCATGGATCAACAGCCAGTGTTTCCAACAAAATTAGGTCAGAGGAGGAAACACAATACCAGTCTTCTCGCGAGGGCAGTATTTCAGAGGCAGTAGATTCGGTTTACCAGTCTTCTGTCCTTTATGGCATTTATAATGCATTTATAATGCACTATTATGGTGGCAGCTGCTGTAATTTCGTCATGTCTTGCGATGTGATGACAATAAACACTTCTTGTATCTTGTATCTTGTATCTTATAAAAGAGTAATTCTTCTTCTTCATATCAGTCTCCTTTAAGCCTTCTAAGTTGTTCTTGTAAAACTTACAAAGCATAATATTTCCAAGGTTATGTATGAGAACCAATAGTTATATTTGCTATTTGCATAACTTATGATATACCCTTATGTTAACCTATTACAAGATATATTTTCTGCTGTAAAAGGCCTATGTAGCAGTGTGATACACTATGTTTTCACATCCTGTTCTAGAAATGTTGAAGCTGCCTTGATGTTTTTTGCATTTGCGAATTAAAAACAGTACCCCTTGCACATTGTTCCTAGCCGTCTGTCTCTCATTATACTGTCAGCATTAGTATACGTACTGAGACAGGAAGACTGACCCTGCCTCTTCTGCACCGAGCTCCAAGCCAACAGCTACACAAAGAAATCCCGCAGGATAAAACCATAATAAGATTGCCTTGAGCAAATCACATTACGATCCACCTCAGCAGTAATATATTTCAAGGGCTGATAAGTCTCATTCAGTCTTATATTATTGTAAAACATTTACATCAAATTTCATATTAAATAATGAATACAATAAATAAATTAATACAAATCATATAATGGTGCATCTTATCATGGATTTTCCAAAAATGTTTGAGGCTGCTATATCATATATCCACCTTTGTTAATATATTTCTTTGTCTTTGGAAATTATTTAAACAAACTTAAATTAAATACATTTTATTCGCTCAATAACTAATTGAAATGAATTCTTAAAGAACAATTATAAACAACGTCTTTATGGAACACTGAATAATCCTTATTCTTCTTGGTTCTGCATTATTCTTTGTTATGATTAGTGTTGTATTATTATAACCGCATGACAATCCAATAATAATATATTTTCATATACCAGCAGATGGCAGAATTTACCTCTATTAATGAGATGTGCATTGTGCAATCATGCCTTAAGGAGAGATACTCACACTGGCGGATTCAATGTCACTCATACATGCATCAACAAAAAGAACAGGCAGGTCTACCTTCATGTTATCTTCCCTGTTTGCACTGTCAACCCACATTATTGTATGTTAATATTTAACTTGAACTATGAAGCTTTTCAACCCAGCTATTTACTCAATTAAAAAAAAGATCTGAAATTGAAATTTTCTCATGAACTATACGTGCCCATTCACAAAGTTACATTTACTCTATAAATTGTGAATCGTCCTGGAGTGAGACCAGTGCTGCACTGTGGGTGCCCACTGCGCCCAGTGCTGCCAATGATGGCTAAATGCAGAGAACACTGTCCTTGTAGTAGGCCTGACTTCTTAATAGGACTAGTTGTTAAATATCCCTAATATTCAGCACATCAATTGAATGTCGTTGGAGATATTCTCTTGGGTGGGGTGAGATTTGGCAGTGATCCTTGTACTTGTACAATGACAAATAATTTTCTCTTCAAATATTTATATGAGCTAGTCCATTTCAAATGCTCTCCGTAATGAGGGGGGTTTAGGTATTATGTAGGTCTGATAAAACCATTAGCAATTTCTAACTTTGGAGTAATTTGAACTTGTATCCAAGGATGGTATTTAGAGACAAAGGTCCTCATCAAGGTATTAAGAACTCTTGTGGGCTGCCCGAGGATCAGCACATGAGGTTATTGAAACTAGTTTCCTGGCCCTGTGAAATCTAACCTTGCTCTGGGCTGAACACAAACAAAAACTCTGATATGTGTGAGCTAATTTTAGAAAGTTGGGCAGTGGGTTATCAAATGACCTTGGTCATTGTTAGGCCATCAAAGATTTACTGGCTGGAAACGGCAATGCCATTATGTCAGGGTCACCGAGAGTTTGAATCAATATGTTCAGACAATAATGATTGAAAAACATATAATGGAATAATCATTGAACAAGGTTCAACTAAATATTACCAGATTGTGTTTGCAATACGGTTCAATCATTATTTCAGGCTAATTAGACCAGCACCAGCTCTTGTCACTCAGCCCTCTAAAGTAGAGGTTATTCCCAGGAAGGTAACATGATCCCAAGTGAAAGACTAGGGCTTTTAAATAACCCCTCTTACTGTTGCCTGGGACACAGACATTTATTTAAGGACCAAGGGGAGGTTTTGATGTGTCCACTGCCAATTGCTCACGTGAAGCTTAGGGCCAAAACTGCTAATCTGCTGCCTAGCTCCTCATATTTCCTTTGAGCTAATAGGATTATAGTTCCATGAACATAAAGGAAACAGGGGGGGGGGGGGGGGGCGGTTGTTGGTTTAATACAAAATGGAAATTTGAAAAATTTTATAAAGGGGGGAGCATTGTAAAACTTTTTAGCAAAAAAAAAAATTTAACGTTGAGGG
>JAOPUH010000008.1:10615725-10627990 GCA_027123175.1 Urophycis cirrata
GAGAGAGAGAGAGAGAGAGAGAGAGAGAGAGAGAGAGAGAGAGAGAGAGAGAGAGAGAGAGAGAGAGAGACCTCCAGAGGTTACAGAAGACATGTTCGCGGCCTCAATTTATCGCCCACAGGTTCTTGTTCTCGCTTTCTCTTTAAGACCCTCGACAGCAACATCAAAGAACTCCAAACGTGGTGCAGCGACTACTTGTTCTATAGATATATTAAAGAAAAATTCTATTTGTACAAATATGTATATATACATTCGTATATATCAAAAATAAATCTAAAATAAATAAATATACATACTGTTTAAGAATAAGCTTAAAGTCAATAAGTATTTGTTCTTTTTCAGTGTCGAGTAATTTTCGAGATGTCAAAATGTAGAAAAATGAAAATGCTAAAAAAAAAAAATTAAAAAAAAAAAGTTGAAATCACAAAATAGACGGGAGGTGTCCATTAGAGTGGTCCGTTATGAATTAGAGGCTATTTGTGTATTATCTATAGTTGTATTATACACATCCAATTGCCGTTTATATCTTTAAACAATTTCAAACCACGGAGGAACCAACCCGTCACCACTGAAGGGAGAACGTCAGCAGTCACCGTGCGTGAGAAGTGTAAAGATGGTGGAGGTTATTTTCAAGCTGTTGCTATTTAATCTGGTGGTTCTCCCTTTGAGTACCTGCCCGATCTCAACCCGGCACACGCCGAGAGTCAACAGAAGTTAACAAGTCCACTAAACATTCCTGCTCCTTTGTCCAAGCAGGGCCACAAAGAGGAGAATAAAGCGCTTTGAAGTATATAAAACCCAAAGAGAAGGCCAGCCAAGTAGATTTAAAGTAGCCAGTGATTTCCAAAAACTGGTTTGAAAGGGAAGAATGAAAAGAGTAAGAATTTATGGATAAATTATACAGTGGATTTGTCAGTTAAAATATCGGAACTGTCTGGCGGACAAAGCCACATGCTGAGGATTAATGATAGCTCCAGACCTTTGATTCTGAACCCCCTTTTCTCTGCCCTTGACAAATTGGATTTTGGGGATGGGAAGGTCGCTCAGTCTATTGTCTCTGGGCCGTTTAGGAGCAATTCATTATGTTCTATGGTGAGGGAAAGTCTCCATGTGACCACCTCGACCCGTTTTCACTCCTCACAGCTGTTGAAAGAGGCAAACTCTCTCACACGCTGCGCGCACTCCCGACCAGTCCCCCCCTGTTTGCGCGTCAACACGCCGAGAGGGGATACCTTGTTGCTTGCTGCGTTAGAAAAAGCCGGGTCGCATACGCCACCGCGTCACTTTGCGGGCGGAGATTGGCCTGTGCTCATCTCTCTGACTCTCCCACTTGTCTCGATCAGTCACCGCTTGGTCTTCATGGTTCTGATCTCGGCGCACGCTCAGCCAGCCATGCAAGCAACACGAGCCTCTCCCATCAGTGTGTTTGCGGACTGCTGCATCCCGGCCGGACTCCGCATAGGACCGGTGCCGGGCATTTTCAAACTCGGAAAGTACTTGTCGGACCGTAAAGAAGTTGGACCCAAGAAAAAGGTAGGCTACAATGCAACTTTCTCTCTCTCTCCCTCTTGCTCCCCGCCCCCCTCCCACCCAATAATTAATGACTTATTCATTGCTTCATTGGTATAAAATGTTTTTTTTTTTTTATTAATGTGACCGACTATGGAGTGAGTTAATATAGGGCCTATTACATGTTACAAATTATTTCTAATTTATACAGGCCCTATTATATTACTTCAGAAATATTCTTTATTTGCGTAATTTATTGACAGTTTTATATCAAATAGGCTTAAATAGTTAAGATTGATTATATTACTGTGATTCCTTGATGCTTTGTTCAACGAATGCGTACTGAATTAATAATAAACTACAACTGTATTGTACAACCGTAATGCATTACAGTAGGCTGGCCTATGTAGGCCGATATAATTACAACAATGAACGCCATTTACGTTGTTTAATATGTCTCTCATGGTCCACTGGGCCTTCTCTCATTAATTGGTTTATGCTGTCAAAAAATTGGAAATAATTGCATTTTCTCAGTAGTCTAGGCCTATAGCCGACTTGTCAGTTTGTCTGCTTGTAGTGAACCGTCCTAATGGGATGCTGCGGGATGGCTCTGCCATCACTTGCTATAGAGACAGGCCACGACTCTAGTTATTTCAATAACATATTTCATTAAACGAAGGCCTCATCAAGCCCCCGACACATAACCGAATTATGGTGCAAAAATAAAAGGGGCCTATTAATAATACCATTTACAAATAAGCAAACGTGGACAGGGATGGAATTATTTGGATGGAATTTTATTTACACAGAACCGAGCAAAAAAAAAAAAAGTACCACGTAAAAGAAATAACGTCCTATAGGCCTGTATAATAAATAATTACATGAATAAAGTGCATCGAATAAAAAGAGAATTTGCAGCCATAACTGCTTTGTAAATGCACCGTGTTATTGTGCAGGCTGTCAGCGGTGGTGATGGATGCGTCTAAATGCAAGGCCCCAGGGGCTGTGTGCGATCATCAGGTGCAATCTCTGTGTCAAACGTCACGCTTCAATCTTTCATCCCCCATGAACAGTTTAGAAACGCTCTGACACTCCTCAAATTCGTTTCCCATATCAACTCAATTAGGCCCGCGTTATTCGCGTTAATACACGATCAGTGTTGCCTCGCGGCGTTGGGATAAAGACGCAGTACGCGTTTGGGCCGTTTGAACACGGATCGTTCGCTGAAAAGACAAAAACAATAGACGAATTCAAAAATAATTACCAGAAAATAATTACACAAAACATAGCCTTCCTTTTATGATTGTAAAATGTCACTTCTTATTTCTGTATTTGTTTAGTATTAGTTTGTTTGTGTTATTGGTGTGTTTCCCATTCTAACTGCGCATCCGCGGTTGTGTGCCTTAGATTCGCATCATACGGGCGGAATTCGTAGACGAATCGGGCTGCACCGTGCCGGAGTGGATTGGGTTCATACGCGCCGCAAGGAACAGTCAAGAGCAAAATTTGGAAGCTGTCTCGGATTTACCTGGCGGACAGGTGAGTGGCTTTACATCACGCACGGTGCTGCATTGACCAATTTGGTTTGTAATCCTTAATCCTGGCATTTGAGTGACATTATCTCTTCATTCTTATTTTGTAAGATTTTCTACCGTGTGCTGAGGGAGATACCAGCCGGTGAAGAGCTGAGTGTGTGGTACTCCAACCCCCTCGCGCAGTGGTACGACATCCCGACCACAGCAACCCCAACTCACGACGAGAAAGGTACGTCACAAAATGATAAATGAAAATGATTACGAATCTGGTTTAGCAGATTTCTGTCTGAACGAACAAAAAAAACATTTTCGTAGTTTCTTGGTTCTTTTTTTTGTAGCTTTGCAAAGGCCTTAAATAATGCCTGAAACTACAATCGACATTCGGAGAGGTCCATCATTCACGGTTTAGTGGCTCGCACTGGGATGTTCGATTCATTGCAGTTTAGTTTCGTGGGCTCACTTTTATTTTTTTATTTTTTTTATGCAAATCAAAGCCTTTCGATCGTAGGATGAACAAGCGACACCAGCAGATATGTTCGATTAATAAAACGGTGTCAACTTCGTTCACCGTTGAAAGTGTGTAGTAATGTCACACAATATAATGCTACATCTCAGTTCAAGCCTACAACGACTACTACTAATAGTAATAGCCTAATAATAATAATAATAATAATAATAATAATAATAATAATAATAATAATAATAATAATAATAATAAGTTATTCGTTTCATCGACACAGAACAGAAAATACAAATTATAGCTTACATTAAATGGTACCCTGTAGAATATATTATTGTCATTATATATAACAACAATAGTAATTATACAAAAAAATATAATATTAATAATAGGCCTAATAATAATAGTTAACTATTCGTTTTTTAATTAGGCCTACGCCTAAACCAATAATTCGTAAATTCGTAAATCCCCTAGTTTACGTCAAAGTCAATATATTTCGTTTAGGCTTGGGGATTAATGTCTTTAATCATGATAAGCTCACATGGATACCAGCTCAAAGCCGATTACGTATTTTTTTTTAATTACCAACAAACGCATCAAATGCCAACTATCGGCCATATTTTGTGGTTCATTTTGTACCTCATGGAGAAAAAATGTAAAGCAATTGTAAAAAGCAATTTCGTTTATCCAATTTTCACCAACATAATAACAGTATTGAAGCAGCACGTAGGCCAGTACACAGCAGATCACCCCAGAAATGAATAGCGGATGAAGAAGAGGGGTTAACAACTGTCCCTCGCGTCATTAATATTGATGTATTCAAAAGCAAATAAATCCCCCCAAAAACAAGTGCTTCACGCTTAATTAGCTGGGTGCGTCAGGTATTGTTGTCTAATGAATACCAACTTTTATGTGGGATGTATATTGCCCTCCTGATTTGCGACCGAGCACTGCTGTGCGCGTTGCCTTCCCGGTCAGCCGCGCCGTGCGCTCCTTGACATACGCGTTACCATTATTTGGCGTCAACAGATGGGACCACTGCCATTGTTGCCGGCGACTTGCGATTTCAAGCAACAGCTGCTGTCACTTCCACGGGAATAAGCGGGGCGCGTAGACGGATGGCTGGAGAAAGTCCTCCGTATTCAATGCCTCGGTTTACTGAGCGCCAGATTGGGAAAGGGCGTTTGCTCTTTTGATGGCAAAAAAAAAATCAAAACAAAAACAAACAATGGCGTTCAACGAGGATTACAAAATCATTACATGTATATTAACAACTCGTTACTCCACGGGGGGTATGGTGCAAACTCGATAGAACGCGCATCCTAATTCTAATTATACATATGTCTAATGAGGTGTGTGAATATGAATAACAATATATCCCGTTATACCAAGCAAAAATATTTCCCTTTGAGTTCATACTTAAAAATTAAAAAATACAAAACGATTACAGAAAGAAAGAAAGACAGACAGACAGACAGACAGACAGACAGACAGACAGACAGACAGACAGACAGACAGACAGACAGATTACGCATTACATCGTATGCCATGTGTGGTGTATTCTGTTCATGTTATTAAGACACCGCTCTCTCTCCCTCTCTCCAGGCGAGGAGCGCTATATCTGCTGGTACTGCTGGAGAATATTCAAATACCCCAACACGCTCAAGGCCCACGTGCACTTCCACTGCGCTCTCAGCAACGGGCGGGGGTTCGTGAACAACGACCAGGCCCGGGGCAGGTCACCCAAATCCGGAGACATACCCAACACCTCGACCTCCCCGAGGGTCGGCCACAACACGTCCATCTCGGAGTCAGGGGGCAGGAGAGTCGTGTCTTCGTCTGCGTTCCCCAACAAAGTGGGCCTGTCGAAGAAAAGCCCCGAGGAGCAGGACCGGGCCCTCGACATGAGCGTCACGTCGGCCAGGAACCACGGACACTTCCTCGGCTTTGGCGCCACGACGTCGGTACTGAGCAGCATGGGCTTCCACCCAGGCGTGCGCTCTGCGTTCAAACCCATGGGCATCTCCAAGGCCCCGAGCGCCGACTCATCCAGGGAGGAGTCCAGCGGGAAACTCAACGGACTGGGGTTCGGTAAACAAGTGGGCAACATGAAGCCCGTGCGTAACGTGAACGAATCCGTAAACTGCGGCGGCCATCCTTCCAAGTGTGTGCCAGCCATCGAGTCGGCCTCACCCATGGTGCCATGCACGAACGCCATTCGGGGTTTCCCGCTGTTGCCACACATCGAGGACACCTCTGCGTTCAAGCACGTCGAGAGTCGGATGCACACGGGCCTGTCTCCTTCCCGCTACCCCCAAATGGCACCTGGACTCCATTTTGAAAGGTTCTCATTGCCCCAGTTCGACGGTGTCAAACCGTACAATGGAGACTGTAACATCCCTCTCATGCCCTTCACGGTATATAACGGCGAGCTCCTTTATAGCTCACCTTATTACCCGTTAAAGTTCCATTTCAGCAACCTCCTGAAGTACCCGGAGTCCATGTCTTACTTTAGTGCGCCATCTCTAAACCAAGACATCGGTCAAATCACCAACATCGACAGAGAGATAGCGATGCACACACAGCAGTTGTCGGAAATCGGCGTCGAGAAGAACAGGACGAGGCTCGAGTCGATGCCCGCCAGCAACCAGGGGTCCGGCAAACCGAAAAAGGGCCACCTGTGCCTGTACTGCGGGAAGCTGTACTCTCGGAAATATGGTCTGAAAATACACATGCGGACACACACTGGTTACAAACCCCTCAAGTGCAAGGTGTGCTTCCGGCCGTTCGGCGACCCCAGCAACCTGAACAAGCACATCCGCCTGCACGCCGAGGGCAACACGCCGTACAGGTGCGAGTTCTGCGGCAAGGTGCTCGTGCGTCGACGGGACCTGGAGCGCCACGTCAAGTCCCGGCACCCCGGGCAGACCCTCAAGAAGAGCAGCGACGACCCGGCGGACGACATGTTCGACGACGCCGAGCCGAAGAGCGACCACGACAGCGACGTCGACGTGTGCTTCACCGACGACCCGAGCGACCAGGAGTCCGGCAAACACAACGACTAATACGCACGATTATTACGCACGTTTGGGGGTGAACGAGAGACTCGTCAGTGTGGTGGGCCTATGTAGGTGAATCGAAACAAAAAAAAACAAGAAAAAAAAAAGCTCTAACCCTGTTGAAATGCTGACCAGTAATCCCCCTCCTTGTAATGTATGTCGTCACCCCGTGATACACTATTTATGATTGACCCCCCCCCCCCCCCCCCCCCCACGACATGTAACAGACACGGTCGAGCTTGATAGGCCCACCTCGAGCCTGGGTGTCAGGCCAACCTATGAACTTGTGAAAATGCATTATTGATATCTTAACGTGGACAGACATCCTAAAGTTTCTCAGACTGCCGACAGTTGCACTTTAATCCACGTGGTGACGTGACGCCGCGGCGGAGGCCTCAGGGCCGACGTGACGGGGGGGCCCACGACGTTTCTCCGGAGAACTGAGTTGCTCACTGTATTCGGATTGCATAGCATCGTACTTAAATTTGCACTTTCTTTGCGAGAATCAGTCAGCATCCCTGTCCAATAAGTTAACGAACTGCGTCTAGGAAAAAAATGTATCGGGCTCATTGCCTTCATAGCCTGTGTGTAAAGTGTACAGTATGATATTTTACAGTTGTGAGAGTGCTGTATACGTTGGTTTATACGTGATTTTCATCCTGTTTACGAAATTGTTCGTTTTTGAATTAAATTGATTTAAATACCGTGAAAACGTGATGTTTATTTTGAGGATTCGTTCATTTGCGTCCTTTTGTGATGTTTTGTAATTGTGCACCTACACCAAGATCTAGGCCTCTCATGTATGGCTTTTAGACCGATCTTAAGGCTTTATGATATGTGCATACGTTTTAAAGAACAACGTGGATATTGTCATTCGGGTTACCTGCAGATTATTTCCAATGACATATATGCAAGTGTAAGGTCTCTGAAACGACCTATTATTACCTTTATTCTTTTCCATGTCTTGGAAAACGTATAAGCCTATAAAAAACCAGCCCAAATATATTTATATATTTGTCGAGCAAACTGAATATCGCTCAGAGTGGCGCATTTTAGTGTGGAAAAATAGAAACGTCGATCATGTGTACGTTGACCTAGACTAAATAACGTAGAAGGGCTTCATTTCAACCCAATGCATTCTTTAAAATGTATACATTGTATGTGTTATAACATGCATTCATTATATTTTGTTATCATCCATGAAAAAGGCTGCTGACCCCGGTAGATGGTAAACATGTAAAATGTGAAATCCGCCCCATTTAATAACGAAGGAAAGGCAGCCGCACGACAAAACAGAATATTTGAAATTCCAAAACATTCTGGAAACATCTGTGGTTCCTAATTGAAATTCAGTGCGCACATTTCAACCTATTATAATATTATGATTATACCATAATGTAATTACATTCAGCAACATGGGCTGCCCGTCACACCATGCCCATATCCAATGGCCCAGGTCAGCTGTTGTCCTCACAAACATCCAGACCAGCTGAAAAACAACTTGTGCTCGGAGGAAAGTACACGGTGCACCGCGACACGCAAAAACACATCACGCAGAACAATGCGCTGCACAGACAACAGTTTACAGCACAAGCAGTCGTAATCATGTGCTACACAATACATTTCCTTCACAAACTGATTTTTTTTTTCTCCCACGTGTCAGTGACTGCCCCGCTGGGTGACTGTGAGAGAATCAAAGTCTTGTGTGTTCACACACCCGAAATAATCACCTGTTATCCCGTGCGGCGCACGAGTCGTGCTCCTCTCCAGGTGTTGTGGAGCACAATATGGGTAATAAACTAGCGAGCAAAGAGGGACGTTTCCACAACACAACGTGGCCAGTGGATTGCGGTAAAGGAAATAAATGCTGACCAGAAAGAAGGTGCAGGTGTAGAAAATCCCATTTCTCATCATTAATTGTGAATTGTTTTTCCCAGTATTGAAAATAGAATACACATCTAGAGACATTTGTATTCTTCAAGACGCTGCACGCGGTGAAGCCATTATGGTAAGACAAAAGATAAACTTAAAGATGACATTAAATGCTTGTGAACGGCTGATTTCCTTCAGGATTAAATGTCACTGATATTGATTGAGTTGAGTTTGGTGGTCGAGTCTGAGGTGACTGGGTTGATGTTCCTTCTGTCTTATCCTCAACCAACCTCCCACCCTACCCCCTCTCTCCCTCCCTCCCACCCTCTCTCTCTCACACACACACACACACACACCAGTCTGGATGTGCAAGGGTCAGACAAGCAAAGACCCTGTCAACACCCCCACCCCCTCCACCCTCTCCACCCTCTCCACCCTTCCCCTCCCACCAGTGTCTTCAATTGATTTGTGCCGTTCACCAGAGATCAGAGGGGACTTAAAGACTACAGAGGCAAGTTTGTCTATTGTCGGCCATGAGACTCATCTGGACAGACAGCAAACATATTTTACCACATACACATTAACGCAGATCCTCGCTCCCGTCTGCAGCTTGGTGCGGAACTTTAGAGTAAGTATTTTAAACTAGGAACCATCGATTAATTAATCTTATTCATTCCTTTGGATTCACACGTCAGTCATAACATTCTTTCTTTGCCCTGAAGAACTATTGACATGATACAACCTGGTATAAAGCAGTTCTGGTTAGGGAATAGCTTGATGGCACCTTTTGATAGTCTTCATGTGGCTTTGAGTTAAAAACCCTTCCATTTTGATGTGATAACTAAATCAATGATTTCTGTCGTCATAGCATTGGAAGTGGCTCAAAATTACTAAGATGTTACTCATTTAAGCAAGTGAGTATTTTAAGTAATTGTGAGTCATTTAAGCGAGTTTTTAATCAAAATAATTTATGTGCGCCATCCTTCGATTCATCTATGACAACGAAATGCTTTATATATCACGTTATTTCCTCTGTAGAAAATCTTGGAGCATGAATGGCTTTCTATGGGTAAAAGGTGATTTTGTTTCTATGTACACAGGTTTGTTTGAGGAAGAAAGTACATTTCTAAATAAAGTGTATCCCTGCAGTCTCAGAGCACAGGCAGGAGTACTCGAAGTTCTTAATAATCATCATTTTCAGTCCATAACCAAGTAGGCTACGTCATAATCCAGCAGCGCCAGTGAGCGACTAGATAACATTACAGTATTATCAGTCATCATCAAGTTATTTACTACATTGGTCTTTTAAAAGAATTGTCTTTGCACAAATGCACTATCAAAAGCAAACGCTCAGGTTTCCAATTCAATCAGCTCTCCAAAGAACAATATCAATACCATGTTTGATGCCAGGTTTGTGAAGTGCCTGAAATGAGTTATCATTGCAGTTATCAGCCTTTACGAAACATCTCACTCCACTGAAATCATTGTGTGTTTGCAATGGAGACGATACGTGGAACTCTGATGACTCCCTGGCACACACGTCTATTAGCCCTCCCTCTATTGACTCCCTTCCCTTTGTTCAGCCACTTCTACTGAAGAATTTGGATGGTTAACAAGAAGGTAGCTGACAAACAGTATTGTAAAATGAAGAAAGCAAGCAAGGAAGAAGTAAACGCGCCCTGGGCGTGCGTGTGCGTGCGTGCGTGTGCGCGTGTCTGTCCGTCTGTCCGTCTGTGTCTGTGTAAATGCCACTGTACTCAAAGTGTGTCCGCAGACGACGCGTCTTGATCGTGATTCCGTGTGATCCCCGTGAACAGAAGCTGCTCCCCTTTGGAAGAACAAGTCGCTTCAGTTTTAGTTTTAGTTTTAGGGCACGCGTGACGTTCACGCTGCGCGTTATGACAAGATTACGAGGAGGAGGACGTTAATGGACCCCTGACGTCCCAGGTCGTCCCTGGCGTCCCTGGACCCTGGTCGTTTATAGTTGGATAATGCTACTTCCTGTTCCTGTAATTCTAAAACTAGGTCTGGGTTATTTGTGTTTGTCACAGCACCGGCATTGTCAATGTACTGTATATTACCTGAATGGTTGTGTCTATGTTGATGCACTGCCACGCCTAAATGAAATGAACCCTCACAATGAATGTTATGAGCTACACCTTTTCATACTGTTTCTCATTCTTTGGATAATCTTCTTTCACAAGTGGTAGTTCCCAATAAGGTTTCTGTTGTTTACTCCATAGGGGATGGTCACAGCCCTGAACCAACAAAGTACAGATATATTCTATATCTATATTCATTGTTGTTTCAGCCAATAGTGATATTATACATTAGTGTGCTAGTTCAATTTTGTTCTCTCTCTCTTTTTTTTTTCAATTCTACCACTGTCCAGACCTGCTGCTGTGGCACCCAAATATCCACCCTGGGATCATTCTCCATATCGTCCGAGCTGTTGAACCTCATCTGGGGTTGCAGTCTGCATTCGGCTTGTCTGGCTTTGTGAAACATGTCTCTATTGAACGGATCCAGGCCACTCCACAAAGGTGCATTCATCGGAAACCTCTGAGCTGCACTGCGGGCAGCCCGGGTGTTCTGTTCTGTCCCAAACAGAGTTTAGCCTTCGGATTCCAGGACGGTACCGGAGGATTCTATAGCTGCTACAAGGTTTGTGGTCCCGCGCCTCCTGGCATTCTCATCTGGGCCGCAGACAGGCAGGACTGTGTTGCTGCAGGTTTTTTTGTACAAAACAAGCATACAAGCGTGAGATCTGGTCCCCGAATGACCGTGACCACGGCCGTCCCCAGTTCACTCCCTCAACCACAACGACTCCAGCTGGTATTTCCTGGTCCATTCTGACCACGACAAGCAACCTCACCGCCTCCTCCGCATTGAAGACCGAAGCAACAGCCAAAAGTGGAACCCCTTCCTGGTGGGGTTCCCACAAGGCCCGCACTTCTGGAGCACATCAGCACTCAGGGGAGATATCGTGGGAAGCAGCCGACGTGTGTGTGTGTGCGCAGTGGGGGGGCAGAAACAGCTGATATCACTAGGTGGTGAAGCCCCGAATCTCACTTCAAAAGCCCCGGATCTTTTTTAAGCTTTTGAAGTTATGGCAACCCTGACACCATGTTCCCTATACATACATCAAGCCTTATTACTGGGCAAATAATTGCCAACAACAAAAACCTTAATTTCCCTCAGACTATTTCAACACGTAGGTCACCCTAAAAGGGACTAGAATGCAGGAAATCCCATCTTAGAAATTATCTTATATCTTATATTATATTAGAAATTTTCTGGGGGAGAACCCCCAGACCCCCCTCTGGGCTAAGCCCCGGATGTACACAAAGTCTGGCTCCGCCCCTGTCCCCGACCCAGTGCTACCAGTCCATCATGTCATCACGGTAATGTGAAATGTGAAAAAAAAACAAAAAAACACTGAAACAAGAGTCATGCCTATACTCCAGCCGGCGGCGGCGGCGGCGGCGGCAGAGCCAGGCGGCCTCGCTCGGTGCTCGCCGGGGGTGTCTTGGCACTCGGCAGTCGTCATTGTCTCGCGTCGGATCGTCTCTGGTAACGCCGGTGTGTGTGTGTGTGTGTGTGCGCGCTCCGCAGCGATCCTCGCCACGCTCCGGCAGGACGTGGGAGGATTCCACAGCGCGGCGTCAGCCGGCGGTGTCGCCATCGTGGACCGGGGACCGTCGTTGAGCCGAGAGTGAATACAGACACACACACGCACACACACACACACAGACACACATGCGCGCGCACACACACACACACACACACACACACACACACACACACACACACACACACACACACACACA